>JAHZNE010003166.1:0-48355 GCA_027744055.1 Callyntrura sp. NNG-2020
TTTAGCATTAAAATGCTCTCCGTAGTTAATAATGGCACTAATCCTGCAACTCCAATTTGGCTAATAATGAAGCAGAAGCAAAGTCTTTGCAACTGAAAATCTGAAAGGAGCCTCGTCTGAGTAATTTCACTTTTCGACTCATTACAGTCGATTTTATATTCCTATGTGTGTCTTAAAATTAATCAATAAAGCTGTGGTTTAAAGTGAGTTAAGTTTTAAAACAAAATTTAACATAACTTGACATAAGTTACAGACCGACAAACATACTACTCGCATAAACTACCTTGTAGCATTAAAATGCTTTTCGTAGTTAATAAAGGAAACATTTCGAACATCGTGACGAGAGTAACATCATTCGTATTTATGCCATTTTTGAAGAAGGAAATTCTTTGAGAGTAGCGCATAAGCATCATTATCTTTCTTGCACGTGATTAAACTAGAAACTGGAAGATTCTGATAGGGCAAGGATGGATGCTGTGGTGGTAGGGTAACCATCCCTTATGGAAGGGCGACTATCCCTCACTTTCCACTTTCTCTCACCACTCACCATCAGAATACGCACTTGAATGTTATAAAGGAATAATACGCCCAACACTGCGATTTGGAACAATGTTTAAAAAAGAGCGACATTCCTTAGATTTTAAAGAAATAGTATGCTATGTTCATCCACTTATGACGTTTCAGTTAAAATATATATTATAGAAACGATTTTGCTCCGCGGACGCTGCTGAATGTGTGAAAAAATGAGAAGCACTTAAGGCAGCTTAAGTAATGATGATATGGTGGAAAGAATAAAGCGTAAAAAGTTTCGGCTCACTGCAAGAAAATCTCTTTAAATGGGAAGAGCTTAAAGGGAAATGGGACAGGGAATAGCAACAGCAGGATTGTCTTTGTTGGTTCTCTCAAGAAATATGATGTGTAAGCCATTATATATAGATGAAAGACACAAAATCGTTGTTACATAACAGCAAAAGCAATGTTTGCTGTGTTGGAAAGGTAGAAGGGTTTTTAGGAAGCGGTTTCAGACTCAGCGGTGTAACGATGAAAAACCATTGAAGAGGATAATAATATCGTGTTATAAGTGGAAAAAGTAGAGGAGGATCAAGAGATCCAGAGTAGTGTAAGAATACCTAAATGTGGGAATGAATGTTACGAACGTCACCTATTGCATTAAAGCTTAAAATGAAATTCTTTTTAAAAACTTTTAGCTAAACCCGAATTTTATCTAATAGCTTCTTTTTAATGTAATGGTTGCCTTATGATAGTCGCGATTATAAACCCCATTTTTTCTCTTACCAGGGGAATAGTCATCAAAGTATATTTGGATAGGTTGCATCATGATGAGGCTATTTGATCCTTAGAAAAGAGTTGCACGTACCGTTTAGTGAGAAGCAGCCTAATCCACATCAATGTGTTTTGTTTTATCGAACTTTCTCGGAAGAATTGTCAATATTGGGGATGTCCAAGATGGTAGGTTAATTCCAAGAAAAGCGTTTCTCTTTTGTGCTGTTTCATAGAATTTATATAAAAGTGGCAGGAACGAGCAGACTTTATGACACATGAAATGTATCGTAGTAAATGCCGATGCCCTTGCGGGAAGAATATGGCAGCATCCATATGACACGCGTCCTGGACATGAATGATGGGATTGTTAATTGTTACCTATGTACAGGTAATATTGTTGCGTCTGATTACAGATTAATTATTCAGAAAATAAATTTACTCATTTGTACGTACAATGACGACGAACAGTGAGTTAAAAAATTATGACAGTAAAAATATTTGCGCCATAATTGCACACGCACAGGTAATACTATTATCTTAATGAAGATGATTTCCATTGTTTCTGCTTTTTACTTATAGTCTTTCAGATTTTTTTATGTTTAAAAGTATGTTTTTATGTTTTACTACAATCTTGAAACGCTTTTATACATACAAATCTACAATAAGCTGTCTTACTACTACTATGCTGTAGCAGTCTGTCTGTTGGTATGTCTTTTGACAACAACCAACAACGTTCGTCGTTTTGTTAGGTAAAAGTGCCCGGATCATATAAACAAAAGTACAAATAGGTTTACAAAAGTTTTGAATGCCACAATAGCATGCCATCTCCTTCCTTCTTTCATTGTTGTACAATTTCCGCTATCATGGTTAAATAGACAGATGCAGTTTTGCGGCAGGAAGGATGGTGTGTGTGGTGCGGTGAAAACTAAAAAAAAGTTTTACAAGAATTTTAGGTAAGCGATGATGTTCTTTCTAAACGCGCCTGTTTGGCTGGGTGTTGGTCCATTCTACAGTGTATTTAATCTGTCATATATAAAAACACGGGAAAGTGGACTTGATGGCAGTCGGAATATTATGAAAGAATGTTTTAAACACGCCGAAGAGAAAAGTCCCAACAAAATATAAAATAGTTGTGTTTGGTACTGCTTTCTCTTCTCTCTTTCCCCTGCGTCTACCTAACAGATAATATGGAAAAGGAAACGACACTTTTCGTTCTTTTCCCCCCTTATTCCTAAAAGTTTGCGTGTAGTAGTTTCGTTGCTCTATAATTTTATTGTAGAGCTTCTTTTCTTACTTCGAAAATCTATTGTGTTTTAGTTTGGTCGTTGGGTTTCTTTGTAGTTTTCTTCACCAGAGTTCTGTAAATTATTAATATGGCAGAAATGAAGAAAAGTTATTTTATTAGTGAATACTGTCATATTTTACTAACAATAAGGACCACATGTCTACTTGCTTTAATGCAAAACTGGAAAAACACGCGGTTGGTATTCTGTGTTCAAAATGAACTGTTGTAGGGCCGCTGAGGATATGTATCTTTACTTAAAATATCTACACTGGGGAAAGTTCATGTACCAAGAAAAGTACTGAAGTTGAGCATTCCAGAGGCATAGCCTGATGACAAGGTTCTGTCAGGTAAAATGATAAAGTTGCTTTGTGGCTTTTCCAAATTTCAAGTTTTGGAAGAAAAACTTTTGATTTAAATTGAAAACTGATTTTATCAGCGGGAGGATGAGAAGCTTACCGAAATAATGGGAAAACATTTCATTTGGCTACTTTTCACTGAACATGTGACATCGACATTGTTTGGCCAAATGGAGCCCTAAACGACCACCTGCCGATCGTATTCATAAGTGCCTCCTTCTGCCGATTCTTGGATAAAAAACAACAGCCACTTCCAAACGTGTGTAAAAACGTGAACTTACCGCAAAGGAATCTGTTCTGAGCTCTAAATAAATTGTAATGCATGTGATAGTGCCCAGAAAACCCGGCACAGCACACCCAGTTTACTCTCCTTTGGCTTATCACGAAGGTCACAAAATAATGAATATTTTCGATATGGAAAGCCAACATATAAAAATTGTGCAGGGTATGAAATAAGTTCTCTGAAATTGCCAAAATCTTTCAATATTCCCTCCTTTCCAACTCGCATCCTTATGCTATGCTTTCCCCGTTGAGTGTCTAATGGCAAACGATTAACTTGAAATCATTTTATTGTCTTATTGTTATTCCATCTTTGTTCCTCTGAATGGTTTCCTTTCTTTTTATTTTAAATGTCCTTCTGGTCCGCATTAATTATGGCTATTGTTTTCCCTTCTGCTTTCTTTTCTCCTCTTCTTCTGTCGCCTACGAGTGCTTAATATTCAGACAGTTTGAGCTCCAAATTATACGTATATTTGCTCCTATTTTGCGCAGTAAGTATACAAAATAAATATATCCTAAATTGTGCAACCATGTTCGGCAAGCGGAAAATGAAAGAATGTAGATACGTATGACTCACGAATTCAATGTATTGATTTTCTTTGTTAGATTCAAAGATGAGCTCAGCTTCATCAGTAAGGAGGAGTGTGTTATAATTTGGACAGAACTCGTTGTTTTAGAACGCTTCTGTTTTTCTCCAGTCGGACAAAGTTTTGTGCTAAATAAAATTAAACGGAGACGAAAAATGTTCGAAGCTATTATTCTACAAAGCTATCGTCAAAATAATAAAACGCTGTACTTCTTCGTTATATCTAGATTAGTTCATGCATGTTACGAGACGAGATAAACATTGAGCCGGAGCCAGACTTCTTAAGAAAATTGCTTAATTTGACAGCGTTTACATGCTATTAGCAATCTCTATCTGGAATCTATTTAAGAAGATTTGTAGCATTCACATAAACAATTTATAAAATATTCCCATTTTCCTTGTCTTTCAAGTCTTCTTGGCTGCTTCCTTTGAACTTTGCCAACGTTCCCTTTGTTCATAAAAGATAGGCAACGCTAAAAGTTTCTATTTATTATCGCCTTTATCTTTCTCCTATTCCCTTTGAAAGGGTTTTCTTATCCAGTCTACTAAGTGCCTTTATCCATGCTCTATTAACAACAAGCCTTTCCAGCAAACAATCACAGTGGTAAAAATAAATATTGAAAAGTACAAATGGATTGAGAAGAAAATGAAAAAAGTAGTGCTCGGGAAAAGTAACATTGTGTAAGTGAAATGAGCCTGTTGTCGGGAGAATTTTTCGCCTTGAAAGCAAATATTTTAATCTTTCAAACGGAGATGGGGATGAATGAGGGAATGGCGAAGAGTTAGTGATTATATGGGGCTACTGCTACTACTCCTACAAAATATTGCATTGCTTTCACCAAATAGTGTTTTGGCGTGCAATTCGGGTACAGTTACAGTTACGATGAACAGACATTTTGCTAAGTGTCAAATTAGATTAGCATATTGTTTGTTCAAATATTTACTTCTTCCAATGTAGCATATAAAATATTGACAATGGAAAAATAAAAGCGGGTTGAGTCGGGTCTCTGTTACCTAATATTATTTATTCATTGTTGATTTGTTGTAGATGGTACAAATATTTGATAAATCCTAAAATATTTGTAAGAATTTATACACGCTTGTTCGTCAGGGCTTGCATTATGGCCTTTAATTCGACAAATTCGACTTATTTGTATATCACTTTCAGAGAATTCCACGAATCGTACACGTATTGGTGCGACGGTGTGGTGTGGCTTTCTGTTACTACGCGGCAAATGCAGCAGCACTACAAAAATATCTGACGTTATTACGTTACGTTCCATTTTCCATTCAACTTGTGTGTGCAAAATGTTTTATCAATAAGCAGCTTATTTCCAGCAACAGCCAAGAGCCAAGTCAACACGCGGATACAACCCTAATCGCATTGTATTGTACACCTTTTATTTATTCGACGCAGGTAAATGTATCTGGCTAGTCGTATGAAAGTGATCGGAAAACACTTTCATTGCCTGTAAAGCAAAAGGAACGCAACTACTGACTGGGAGGCAACGTTAACCGTATATTATTTTGCGAAAAGTTGTAAAGCCACGAAACGCCTTCGTAATGATACCAATAATTATAAAAGATTTTGAGTGGAGCCAAAACCCCGAATGGGTATTCATCGTTGTCAGTATAAAAAGTGTTAAAACAGGTTCCACCGATATCGTAACATCCCCAAAGTTTCTAAAGGTAAAACAAGCCATTTTGCATATTTATATTTTCAAATTATAATATATTTTGTGCTATGCTATGCTGCTGCGGTTGACTTCCTTTAATCTGTTAAATTATTTTTGAGGCATTTTGCTTAAAAGTCAGAACAATTATTTATTTTATGCGCTACATGTACTTACGTGATAAATGCCGACTATTTGCATTGCATGAGTTGCACGAATAAGCAATTTTAGTGGTAACGTCAAAAAGTTTTAACTTTCTCCATTGTTGTGCATTAGTATCAACAAAGTGCTTCCTTAATGTTGCACCCAAGAATAGAAAGTGAAGTTTACCCAAATAAATACGTTTTAAGACTGCTATTTTTCTTAAAATAATTAGGTGCACAGTTCCCCATACATTTTTGAAGTTTTCTTCAGTCACGAAGTGGATGATGTGCTAGGAGAATGCACAATTGATGAACAAACTGAGAAAGTTTCCTTTCGCTTAAAGAAAGTGGAAACTGGACTTGTCTGGGAGCAGCTCGAAAACAAAAAGTTAACAAAGGACGATAAAAATGAGATACGTGAACAAGCAGTGGAAACTACGCAGCAGCGATACGCTAAAGAGGCGACAGATAAGCAAAGTATCCCTCCTAAATTTATAATATGCTCCATATACTAGCATCTAGCATGTATGTATATGCATGGCACAGCATATGACGAATAAAAATATATCATCCTTGTTAAATGATTTAGAAAGAAGATTTGATCGTAAGCAAGCCACCGTGCATGATCAAATTCGGTTAGATAGTGAAGCCAAGGAAAGAATAACCTGTGCAAAAAACCTAGAAAGTCAAAAAGCACTTGCAGATTTTAACAAATTGAAACTATCCGATGAAAAGGTTGGAGGTCACTGACCGTTACTAAAACCGTTGTTACGATTGAGAGCATCTCTCGCGTTGAAAAACAGGATAAACATTTAAATTCAATACAGGTGAATCCCCCGAGGAGAAATGATGACTGTGCTGCAATCCAGCAACAATTGACGGAGGCGGTGGGCATTCGTCCTACTGTTTGCTTGACAAAGGACTGTCACTGATGAGAACTGAAAGTTATCTCGGAGCTATAAGTGCTTTCTCCCTGGGAATTCGCCTGGCTCCTAAAATGTCTGAACTTTTTGTGGAACGAGCGGGAGCTCATCTTGCTATCAAAAATTATCACAAAGCGGTGGAAGACTCTTCTCAGGTGAGTTGTTTTCATCCTGTGGTTCAGGAGATTACCCGATAACCAATTACTTCTTACAAAGGCAATTTATATCATGCTGATTCATATACTAATTATAAGCCGGTGGACGTGCTTAGGTAAGCAAATGTAGATTCCGTCCAGATGGCTGCTATAAACAAAGACGTGTTAGAACAAGGTGATATAAGGCTGTTTTTCCGCTTAATAATATTCATTTCATAGTTAGTCGAGTTATGAGCCTTACGAAATGGGAAGCGTAAACAGTGCTGAAATTTAAAATGGATAAAATTGTGGGTAAACCGTAAATGAGAAAACTTCATAAGATACACAGGTATACTTGGTCACTCAACCAGCGTTAATGTCCTCAGTAGCTTATAATAATATAATTAGTCTAAAAATATACGTTCCCTACATTCTACAGTCCGTGTGGTGCAGCTTGTGTGTAATTATGACAATGCTTCCTTCCTTCCTTCCCCCATTGCATTGCCCGAGAAGGCATAGGCATTTTTTAATATAGCCATTCAAGTTTTATAATTGCTTCCCACAGAGATTCATTTTCCAATAAACGTAATGGCAAAATGCGACCAACACATTTCCCTCATACAATGCCCGCTTTCTCTCTCTCTCTCACTCCACTACCGCGTGAGCACTAGTAGCAGTAGTATCCCAATTTGTGAGTTTACCCTCCCAACTTATAATTTTCCAGGAACATTAAACAGCTTGCATTCCCTTCCAAAAACTTTTTCATATGGCACCTGCCCTTCAACTCACTAATTTTCTTCCAACTAAACTAAACTGCGTATCTCCTGCGCTAACGATATTGTGAGACGAGCTGTGTAATCATTTCGCCCACCACCAAAGTACCTACCATCTACACAACATTGCATAAAAGGAACTTGGTGCGATATATTTAGTACTTAGTGCTCCAGCGTCACAAACTTTTCCTTTTAAAACCAAATCGAAAATTAAGGCATACATACATTTTCATTTGTATACAACGGAACAGTTTTTAAGATAACGGATGCCAAGTCTATCTACCAAAAAAGAGCTCATTAGTATATGCCACCACACTATATACCAACCACCTTCAAACTGCTGGAAGTGGAAAGCTCTGGTATTTCTGCAACACGCCTAAATCAATATGCATAAATGAAACATAGGCTACCGTTAAAACGTAACATTTTCCCGTCTTTTATTTTCTTTGTCATAAATAAAGCGTCTGTATAATGGCCGATTCATCGTTTCCTTTGTTTGAGAAATATACAGAACAACGCAGGCGAATAACTTAATGTATGCAAAGGTGGTACTAGTAGTTCAGAGAGGGACGCAACTTTGAAGCTGTCTCAAAATTGCCACAATGAAACACTGGCAGCAGTTATATAGTAGTAATAGTCGACAGGCGACCGACACAGTGTGTAATTCTTGCTTCCACGGGAATGCAGAAAAGAGAAAACCCTAACTACTACATACAGGACGCGTTCATCTGAAGAAAAGCTTTTTGGCATCAATACCATCCTTCGCCTAAGCATTCTAATTTTGTGATGCATTCTCTCTCTCTCTCTGTGAGTTGTTGAGTAACGAGTGAATGGTGAATGAATCTTGGAAAGTATGAAAGGAACAAAAGAAGTATTCAGAGGAATGAATGTGCTATGAATGGCGAGAAACTGTGAAAAGGGTAGAGGAAGAGAAATGAATGAATACCAAAAATTGGAAATAAGAGGATGATAGGGCCCCACACACTGGATAAAATTTTAAAAGGAAACATTATTGATATCACCGGCATATGCCTATTCACACAGGAGCATAAATATTACCTATTGCAATACAAACTTTACAAAAATAGATAATATCAGGCTATGCATGCCACGCATGAGGCATGGCACTACTTGCTCTGTATAGCAACGTAATTAGTATTATATATACCGTCAAAAACGTCGTACGAATTTCTCTTAATTATCTATTCAATGCCTACCCTTACTACCCTAATTAATCTTGCATGCGTGGTCCG
Source organism: Callyntrura sp. NNG-2020 (assembly GCA_027744055.1). Taxonomy (NCBI): domain Eukaryota; kingdom Metazoa; phylum Arthropoda; class Collembola; order Entomobryomorpha; family Paronellidae; genus Callyntrura; species Callyntrura sp. NNG-2020. Next base: position 8,690 of record JAHZNE010003166.1, read on the forward strand.
GTGCTGCGACATGATTGATGGAATGGAGAACAGCCGAAAATTGGAAACAGGTGCCATGAAATTCATTTAGGCTTGTTTACTACTGATGTGATGAGAACCAATCTTCAACCAAGAGTTTTTGCCTTTTTAAATATTGTAACAGCGGTGGAGGAAGAGTGATTGGAATATCTCTTTATTTATACATAAATATAAGGGAACCACTAATAGTTAACTTTAGAATACTATCAACTATAGTATATGTATTGAATAATAATAATAATAATAATTCTGCCCTGTAGCTTACGTCGTTCTATTTGCATGATTCATAGTGACACGACAACACTATTTTTCTTTCAGGCACTAGAGTTACTTACCCCAAAAGTAAAGGCCAACGATGAGGATCGATTAAACTGCCACATTCGGAGAGGAACTGCCTTTCGCGAACTAGATATGTGGGAAGAAGCTCTGGCTGATTACAAAGAAGCAATCCTACTCAAACCAGAAAATAATGAGGAGCTTATTTTGGTCCGGAATGAGATCCAAAAGTCTATGCAAGAGGCTGCTCGAGAGGAGGCGAAAGAAACCAAACAGAAAGTCAAAAGAATCGGTGAAGCTACCACTACTACCTTGGGAAGATCTGCTACTAGAACGGGTGCCATACCCTCTTCTACACAAGAAGATATAAGTGGTGGTGGTGGTGGTTCTGACGAAGAAGATTAATCATAATCTTCCACCGACCAACAGCATTAACAAACACAGTCTGCTCCTACCAATCCTGTGTGTTTGTTTGCGCCACATGGATTCTTCTCTCCCTCTCGGAGAAAATAACAATTTTATATAAACATTTATTTTATTAAGAGGATAACCAAAAACTTTACTACTTTCGCTGTAACAGTCAGTCGAACATGAGAAGCTTGGAAAATATGGAGGAAGATATTTTATTCTAGTGCGTAATTCCGTACAGAACGGCATGCTTACGGTTACACCAAGCAATTCATCATAACAAAACTTTGTTTCGTTTTACTTCTAAAGAATATATCACGGAAATTAAGGTGTAGATTTACAAACCTCCCGCTCCGATGAAAATTAACTGTGAGTTCCGTGTGCATTCTAGTTAAACTTGTAATGTTAGAGTACGCAGTCTGTAAAACTTTGCGGAAGGTTTCTAATAAATACATTTAAGTTTTTGAATATCATATTTTACTTTTGATCTCGTTGTAATTGTTTCGATAAAATGAATTTTTGCTGTGTATGGCTCATTTATTTTTTTCAATTTTGAATAAACTTTATTTGCAAAAAATGGGACGCATGCGTCATATTGACTTTTACATTGGAATCTTACACGAGCTCATGGGAAATATTTCATATAATAAATTGTGTGGACAAAATTAATATATAATTTAGTGATATATACATTTACCATGTCTATATTGGGGGAAAATAACTCCTGCAATTAAAACCTGGCAATCTGTAGAACCATTAACAGTAATTTTTAATGTTTTCTGTCTATCGTCTTTACACCACCCCTGTCCTGTTAGTATAGTTGATGTTGATAGTATGTACGATATTATAAGACCGAGAGTAAGTATAGCATGAAATAAAAAGCCATTGTAATCGCGTTAGCAAAAAATTACATTTTGACGGTCGATCCAGTTTGTACGAAGTCGTTGCTTTGTGAAATGCTTTTCGACAAGTCCTTAAATGGCTATTTGTATAAGAGTTTTTCTACGTGACAATGTGAAGGAGTTCTATTTTTAAACAAGTTTCCTCAGATAAAGTTTTCCCCTTGTGGAATGCACTTTACAGACAAAAAATCCGCTTACTTAATGTTCGTAATGTGTACTTACAAATATGTACCATATCATGTGTAAAAAAGTCAAAGCCAATTGTTCAATATTTTATTTGAAAGTTGTAAGTACACCCAATGAAATAAATGTAAGAAAACTGCACAAAATAATACGGTAGTAAGTAAGACGACAAGCACGGAAGAAATGGGAAGCTCCTTTTTTGTACTTAAGAGTCGCTTGAGAAAGTTTGAGAAAGTGTAAAGGAAACTTTCTCTCCTTTCTACTTACTTTACTTAGAGTATTTACGGATGAAAAAGCAAATTGTAGCGCGAGGTATTTCAATGGTATTATGAAGCGTGATCTTGTTCAAGAAGCACCTGAACAGTTTCTGTGTTGGATACTTCTTGACGGTACGCACGAGTGGGTTCTTCCATGTCGTGATATCCGCTCTTGTCAAAATCATGGAAGCAGTCCGAAGCTGAATCCCTATTATGATCGTTTTCGTCCTCATCCCTTTCGACATAACGGCGTCGAGTAGTCATTGGAATGCCAACAGCAGTTTCAGTAATCTCAATACAGCTACTTTTGAGAAGACGAGGACTTTCCTCCTGAGTAGTTTTAGTTCCACTTGTACATTTCGTATTTAAAGTTTGTCGCTTCTTAGGACAACAGCTTCCAAGTGAACAGTCCACGTCAAATTGTTCAGCATCGCCCAAAGTTTGAGGCAGGGAACGTCCCAGCGTTTCTGGTAAAGCTAATGCGGCCATTCCCCCGAGAACCATAAGAGCGCCCAAAACTAACAGGGGAAGGTACAGATAATCCTGGCCCTGGTTTGTATGAAAAATATAAAAATCCATTCTAAATTAAACGAAATATTCAGCTTTATTTCCAAACCATATACATTGGTTGGTTCAATCCACACAAAAATTCAATATTTTTGATATTGCAAGTCTGACTGGTACTTTTGAATGACACTCCAGAGGCTTAAAAATCCTTTTGCAGAAAGAATTTTTAAGAACCATGTCAAAAAATCTCTTTCTAATTTATATTTAAAAAAATGTACCAAATGAGTTATGATAATGATGAAGCTATATACAGAAACAAACATAATGCAGTGAGTTCCCGTCTTCAAACATCGTTACAATGATCTTCACTGGCAGGGGGTTTGCGAAGTAGAAAGAAATGAATTACTTCACTTCTTACAGTGTCGATGTCAATATATTTTACAGCTCCATGAGAAATGTTTCTTTTCCAATTTGGGCCCGTGCATACCATTACGTTATGGCGTGGGGTTAGCTGGTTACTCATCACGTGGTGTGAATCAAACAAGAGTAACAAGCCAAACCCCATTCTATAATACATTGATTTGATATACATGGATCCACATTGGAAAAAAACATTTCTCATGCTGAATTTTGGAACAATGACTAACAATTACACGTTTATGTCAAGATGGAAAACATCCTTGTTTTTTGAGAAAAGTGTACAGGAGTAAAACAAGTTGTAAACGTGTTATATTTCCAATTTTTAAGGCGTATGCATGGTTTATGTTACGGCATAAGTTGCTTTAATATGATTACCATGATCATGCTTACTATGTACAGTAGGACTGTATTTATATAATTGATCCAGTCTCACTTCGCAATAAAGACGAAGCTCATTATAACTACTATTAGATAATCCATAGATATATATATACTGCCAACTTTAAGATGTATTAAAAGGCATATATAGCAAAACATGATGTTTTCAAACAAGTTTGAGCATGGAAAGGTAATACATCTTAAACAAGTTCGGCAAAGTGTATATTACTATTCTTCCAGTTCCGCCTGATCTAATCTAAACTCCAGCAAGTATAGTTTTCTCAAAACTTTCTTCTTTCCCTCTTTAAAAACACTTCCAGAAATTTAAATATATTTGAACTTTAAGTCATCCATATATTACAAAAACTATCTAAAAAACATGATTGTATGATTGTCGTGTTACGTCATGTCAGCCTGGAACACGACAGCACTTGACAAAACAGGAACTCCATTTCATTTTTAGACATCTTCTAATTTTGACAACTGAACAAGATGAAGTAGTTTTTCGCATCCGTCTCATTTAACTAACTCCATTTTTTACACAAAGAAAATCGGCGAAACGGTATTCTTGTAATATAACAACCAAAGAGGAAGTAGTACTTAAGCAACAAACACCCTCCGTCTAAAATCCTAACAACATCCTCGTCTCACTTGTTCCTTTATTCAAACTTTTATTGTAGTACAACATTTTTTGTGCATTTCCAAGTTTTTAAGCAAGTTAAATTAAAGAGTTGCAAAATATAGAACGACTCACTGAATATGAATGCACTCCAGACATTTTCAAACTGTGTTTCCCAGATTTTCCTAGCCATAGCACGGAACATATGCCTTTTGTGCTTGGTAATAATACACGAGTACTTTCCTTTTCAAGGATCAAGTAAGTCAAGTAGATAATGTAAACAGAGATGCACGCTACTTTTTAAAGAGTGCCACCACCACCATTGCATTTATACTTGAGCGCAAATTATGTGCCTAGTACCTATATACACCATGTGCATGTGTGTGTATATATGTGCGCCGTGAGCGCACTACCAAGACGGAATCAAGTAGTTGCCCGAAATAAAATAAACTTATGTGTATGTTACACACAGTCAGTACCGAATTTCTCTCCAGCAGAGATTATGACACTCTCAACGCTGTAACGTTTCATCTTATCAGCCCCATCCACACAGAGACTAAGACTAAATAGAAAATACATATTTTTTAAGCTACTACTTCCCACTGAACACGAACTAAACGAAATGACATGATCTGCTCCGTTTGCTCTTGTAGCAACAGCACAATAATAATGGCAGAAACTAATACGAACATGATCACCATACATAATAATATACACAGGCATTAGATGTGTATGTAAACGGAGTGTTACTCTTCCTTTCTCCTTCCCCGATTCAAATTTTCAGGCGGGAGGAGAAAAGAGTGTTTGCGAATCAAGTTGATAAGACTCTTTCAATCTTATTTTATATATGCAGGCAACTTGTAATTGGAAGGAAAATCCAATTAAAAGACAACTCCACTTACTTTTTCTCCTCTTATTTTATATATATGTGCGTGCGTACGAGTCTTCCTCTTTAGTCGATGTAACAATGGGAGGGAAAGTTTGCATAACTTTCTCTGGTATTAGTATATATATACTTCGCAAAACAATAACAACTCTCGTTGTGTATGTGTGTGTGTGTGTGTGTGTGTGTACTTTCCTCCCACTACTACTACTAGATAAACACACGAAGAGAGTGTAGGAGAAGAGGCGAAGGGACGAAGGCTTTTCTGTTTTGCATAACGGTGTGAGATGGGAATTCTTGATAAAAGTTACGAGTCGGGGAGTCATCCATCACCAACAATAGCGAGTTTATACAATGTTCGTATTACACCTAATACGTATGACGTACATATTATGTACATTATTATTATTACATACATTAGTGGATAGTGGATACTAGATAGGAATGCTTTTTGTGTTCGTGGAAGCCGTCGGTCGTACAACAACGCACTGACTCCAGCCGTAAGCGTAAGCACCAAGTTCACCAGAGAATACATCTACCCTTAACTGCTATGAAGGAGATGAAGTAGGAGTAACTAAATGTACACATTATTTCTTCTTTTAGTATGAATAATAGTATTATTTTCTCATCAAACATTCTCTATTTATCCACAAATGACAACCCCATTTGGTTTCTGCCGGCACTCGGGCACCCGTGTGTGTTTATATTTACAACAGCAAAACAAAAGTGTTTATGCTCCTACATTGTAGTCAGAGTGCTTATTGGATATTGCCCACTCTCAAACAAAAAGGTCAAACAGCTTTTTTGGTCTTTGTACGGCGGAAGGTAGAGGAGAAAAGTAGATTTATGAGAGAAGACACATCTAGGAAGGTAAGCAGCGTGTGGGGAAGATAAAAGCAAACATAATTTAGTTATTAGGTAGTCAAAGTGGTTTTAAAAAGCAGGAAATTGAGCGAATGAAACGTTCATGGTATTTGTGTAAGTAGGTATAATGATGTGACCTGGTGAGCAGTCGTAGTATCAAAATTAAATTCAAGACTTTACATAGCCTTCTGTCGAAATTGTGACGACGCGGACGAGGGATGTATGTCGAGGCATAGATAAAAGTGGCATGAAGGATGGTGAACAGTTCAAAGGAAGTGTGTGCCATAATGTCACAAGGTTTAATCAAATTATAGATTAAATTTAAAAGGGAGGGGAGCTTTACATACACAGTATATGTGTTTGCCAACTAGAGTAGTATTGATGTTTTCACGTAAAATGCTTTATGCCGTTTTCAAATCAAGTAAGACCAGCGTGTATGCTGGTGATCCTTTCAATTACTAAAAAGCATTCACCCATTTTGGTAAAATGAAAATACTGATGATAAATCCAATTACCATGTAATTAACAAGAGGCACCAAGGCCGGTCCAATCATTCCAATGACATTGCTGAAGTTGATTCCTAAGCCACGGACGACAGTAGGATAAATTTCGGAAGCTATCTGCTGAATGGCAACGAATCCTGCAGAGATTCCGAATTTTCCAACGCAATACAGCGTTAGAGTCAACCAGAAACCTGAAAATGCAATTAATATTCGCAGAACTGAGAGGAAATTGTCTTATTCTCAAGGTTAATTCAGTCATTATTAATATTATTACTGCTACTACTACTTTTCCCCCGCAATCTACATTCAGATTGAGTAACTATCAAACAGGATAGGGAATACTGTGGGCATGATTCCATTTACACTCGACATTTTCAACTAGTCTTTAGACTCGATATTTCAATTTTGTCACATTTCATGTAATATATGCAATATTAACATAATAATGATTATAAGGGTAGCATATCCGTGAAGCAGTACTGATTTACACATCTACTTCAAGTAACACTGTAGCCGTCTCGTTTAGCCCCACATTAGTTGTTTTCTTGTGACTAAAACTGTTGTACTGCCTTCGTATGGTGTGACCGTGTGGTAGCGAAGAGGGAAAAAACGTGGGGTCATGAAAAACCAACATATAAAATGACGCACATCAAAACGAACCAAAATTGTCCAACGATGTCGGAAATGAATGTCTACTACTTTCTGGTTCTCAAGCCCACCAAGCGTGTTGAATTCCTTCCCCGTCTTCATTTCCTTTTTCTTGAACACACGCTTTCGGAGGAAGAAAAACGACAGCACATTACGGTCATTTGGGAGCCTTCTTAGGGATTTTCCATGTGAAAGTTAGTGAAAGCATGCAATTTTTCTCCTTTTTTGTCCATTCTCCATCTCATTGTACAAGATTTAAAAATGCATGAAAAGTTTGTTGCCTATTTTCATAATATTATCATCATACTCTGCACAACTAACTTATTCAAAGTGGCAGCTGAAAAGAAGAGGGGGAAACTGTGTGGACGATAATACTCTAGTCGTCTTTGAAGCATGAATGTACTTTGGTGTACCACCACTACTACATATATTACGTTCAGTTTTAAAAATTAACTCACTTACGTTCAGTTATGAGAATGGTACAGATACAAGCTACTCCACCAAGTACAAGTGAGCTGAAAAGGGTCCACCGTCGACCCCAGTTGTCGAGCAAAGGCAGGAGGAAAAAATATGTTGGCAGCTCAGCAAGCCCAGCTAGGAAAAAATTGAGATACTCATCTCCGCCAAGAGCAGGAGCGTAATAGGATAATCCGACGTAGACTCCCATTGTGGTAAACCTAGTCATAGAGGAAATATTTTGCGTGAAGCATCCTTATTGATCATCATCATCAAAAATGTTTGAGAAAAATGTGCACAATATAGGTATGCATACTGAAGGAACAATATTATTTCCCTTTCAAGTATAAAATGTTGTTAGATTTTATATTCATATTTGTGAGCGAGAGCTGCAGGCAAGAGTCATGCCGCCTCCTCAACATACACATAGCTTGTCACACAGAAAGATTTTATGCACACAAACAACGTAGTAGGACAATGTTCAGGCAAATTTTATTTGGTGTAAACAGGATCATCAATTCCACGAATGTTCGCCGTTCTTCTGGCATGCCACTTTACCACTCTCTCCACAGCGAAAGAATGTGTGTAGTCTATTTTTATAGTAAGCGCAGTAAAATTCTCGTTGGATTGATGTTGAACCTATCCGTTTCCTTTCTAAATTTTAACGTGAACTCGTTGATTGGTGGGAACATAAAAGCGACTAAAATTCTCAGAGAAAAGGATGGGCACGTGTACCAACCTGAAACTGATTATCACGCATCATGAAATTGTTGCTTTAAAGCTTAGGTTAAGCTTAATTAGCCCATTTCCGTTTATAAATTTACTACAGCCTGGCTGATGCATATACAAAACTATATGAAATGAGTATAAGTTATATCAAGTATATTCAAATGTGCATGAAAATAGGCAGAATCTAGGAGAAACAGCGGGGGTAAACATAGTGCTACTATTCATCTGTAGCTTTTTAGAATAGAGACATCGGGGTTCCTAAAAAGATTGAACGTGTAATAACGAAATGAATAAGATGGAGAAGTTCTCGCCCTTCCCACGCTAGAGAGCTAATTGGGCTTTAAAACGGAACAAATACACGGTTCCAATGTAATACCATAAGTTGTAAGTCATGAAAATAGTGGGAAAACAATAAAAAAAAACTAAATACAACGACAAAACGAATCAGTGTAGGACTTGAAAAAATTACCAAATAAATGTAATTATTATGGTGTTTCGTCTTAACGTTTTTCCTCGCAGCAAGTCCTTAATTCCGTATTTATGTCCAGCTCCTTTAATTGGCGACGTAGACTCTTCTTGTTCCGAAGCTTCTTTATCTGCAAATTTCATCTGTTGAGGAAAGTCAAATTTAAAAAGTGTTATAAAACCACAGTAATTACTCCTGCTTTTATTTTGAGGTTTGCTCCAATAACATGTACGTACATTGATATCTTAACCCATTTCCCGATTTTCATATTGAGTTATATTATATATTGGCTCTGCTTGTCTCAAATGCTGCTTTTTATACTAAAAACTACGCCTTTTTTGTTTTACTATGCGTATTAGCCTTATAAATGCTTCTCCTGCAAGTCTGGGTGTAACCTAGTTTGATACATCTACACCAACAGATCATACAAGAGAAAATCGTGGAAGAAGAGTGCAAATTCTCATTGGGATTGGTAACTGTAAAAATCATCTTCTCTCTACAATTCAACAAGGAAAATTGCCCCTCTAGAACTTTGCATCATTATGCATTTTACGCTATCTTAGATAAAGTGAGAACCTGCATACTTTTGCAATTTGAATGATAAAAAGAAAGCAGTGTATAACTTTCTACCTGAAAGAACTTAAATTGTCGCCAACGGATAAAAAAACTTATTGAAGTTGAAGCGAGTACTAGTACAATATACGAGTTGCACACCAGAGATGCAAGTACAAGTGATGCTCCACTCAGCTGTATCATTTTGCCCATTACCACTTTTTTCCTTTTGGGACTTGTTTTCTGAAAAATGAGATTGTACAAAGGCTCCCGGCTCCCCCTGTCTTCTCTGCCTTCTCTCTATTTTCTCTCTCTTTATTCCACACACGCCACATATCTTACACTTGTGGAATGAGTTGAAACAAAGTTGCTGCTGTCGAAAACGGTAAAGGCTTTTTACCTTTCTTCATTTCACTCCATTTCGTTTTCCAACGTCTCTCTCCATATCTGTTTACTGAGCCGATAATCGGGGCGAACAGGGAGAATCATCGTTTTATTGGAAACTTTAACGAATTCCAGGCTGCATCTTGCTTTTTTATACATTCCTAATGCATCCGCCTTACCATGATTGTGCAACCAAAAAGTTTCAGGTTTCTATTTTCTAATCAACCCGCGAGATACATATCATTTGCAATAGTGTACATATATTTACTTTCCATTTTTGAGTCCGAGAGTAACTACCAATCTCTAGATTTTTTTCTAGCAATCCTTTTGCAATCCAGTGTATCATACATACAATATATAGGCACATGATAACTTTCTCATGAACTTGTCTACTACCCTATCAGCAGTCAGTGTGAATCAAAAGCGAACCCAGAGCAAAAAAAGAAATGAAACAAGAAGTACGGAAAAAGTAAGAGAAATGAGGTAAAATGAGATAATACAATGTTAATGTTACATGCTTTAGCTGCTAACCTGAAGAATTTTGTTGTAATCGGAAGGCAGCGTTCGCCCATTCATGTGAGCCATTTGCCGCAAAATTCTCTCCGTCTTTTCTAATTTCCCATGGGCAAATAACCACCGAGGAGACTCTGGAAGAATCCTTGAAAATAAAAAGAGATAACGGGAAGAAAACGCAGAGGATGCCTCCAAAATGTTATACTACTTTTATACCCTTCTTCTTTCCAAAACGGTATCATCATCGTCGTCATCATGATTCCTCTTGTAATAAGGCAGAAGAGGAGAGAAAAAAAACTACTTTTGGTAATAAGCTTAAGTTTATACAAGTTTGAGCCCATCATCGTCTTTACCGCTTAATACACTGACCATTTCAGGGAAAGTGTAGAGAGCTCTTATCAAAAAATAGACTGAATCGCGAAGCAGAGCTACTGGTAAGCAATAAATAAATGGAAACTAATAATCATCAAAGTGACTTGTTTTTATCCCTTATTTTTCGGAAATAACCAGCTAATTGTTAATACACAAACTGACAAGTCCGGATCATTTTTTCTTCAAGGAAGGTAGGTAAAAAGTTTTATATGTGTTGTTTTAATGTCTTTTTATTACTAGTTTCATCTTTCCCAGAATTTTCTAATAACTACTGCCTATTCGCTGAAAGTAATGATAGAATACAGGGATCATTCTCCAAGTCAATTAAAACGTGCTTAAACGGAAGACTTACCACCAATACGCAAACAACAGGAGGAACGGCAGTGTGGTAGCAAACGCCAGATCTCGCCAGTCTCGATATATGTAAGCTACTACAGCAAGGGTCATCAAAATTAAGGAATACGCAATATTCAGCAGAATATTGCACAAGGTTCGCCTGGTAGGACCAACCAATTCAAGGGCTGTGAGATGCAGAAATCATGCAAAGAAAAAACGCTCGTGTTAGAAATAATTGCGTTTTATGAGATTGCTAATGGATGGTCTTTACACAGTTACACTCCGAGTTTAGAGGCTCGCACCTAAAATGAAGGAGGTATTCATTATGGCAGGAACAGTAAACCCAACTCCAATTCTCATAATCAACCACGTCCAAAAATCCTTCGCAAAGCCGGTTCCGATTCCGAAAAAACATTGGATTGCCAGGTAAATAAAAAAGGGAGACCGCCTTCCTAATCTAATTGGTAGGACGTGAAAAATGGCATATTTTTATTAGGTGTGTGTGCATCGCAAGGAAAATCTTGATAAAGCGAGACGCTCGCTTTTAAAGGTGGCAAAGATACATCAAAATGGCACGTTGAGGTTAGAGAATAACAAAATGGTAAATATACACATTTTAACCAGAGCTGAAAAACTTGGGTGTTCAACACGGCATTGTGGTAAGTAAATTGAAATAAATTGTAGTTTCTTCCATCACATACCATAATATTTTTACTGTATCGTCACTACATATGTGCGTGAATGTTTATGAGACTTTCAAATTTTAAAAATGCACTTACGAATCTTGTAAATTCCCAAAAACGTAGTTCCCCACGATCCCGGATAATCCCAGCATTACCAAAGCAAACGTCGGGAGAAAGCTTTTGTCACACACGGTATCCCACTGGAAGATAAAAACAATATGAAAAGTGAAGCTACTGAAAGAGGAGGACAGGAAGACGGAGAAACGATTGAAAGTCAGCAAGAGAAAAGTGAAACGACATAATCAAATGTACGCGTGCTGAGCTGTGAATAAAAAAGTATATTTTTTTGTACAAAATTCATACAGTCACGGCTTTTGCGATGACAGGACACATTATTTTCAAAGGAGTACTCTGTAGACTTATTAAAATACTGTGTGTGCACACAGTGCGTACGTGTTTGTATAATAATACTTTCTTTTACGTCGGCAAACCCGGCAGAGCCTCTTCTTCGAAAGAAGAATATTCATAAAATATTTTAAGGGTACAAATAAAATGGTGGAAACGTTTTGTTCCTAGTAAAACTTTGAACGTTACGAGACCTGGGAAATGGTATACGGCATTCATTTCATTCTATGGGCATCATGTAGCTCAGGAGAAAAAAGGGAGAAAAAACATTTTTGTTGTTTTTACTCCCCATTCCATTACCACTCTCATCCCTTCCCTCTGACGATGAACGTAATGTATTGAGTGATACTAAATAACGGTAAACGTTCATGCCCTGGTTGCAATGTCAATTTGAAAAACATCCTATACATTAGTAGTTGCCGGAACAATTTTCATGCAATTGCAAACTATATACATCTTGTATATGCCAGCCTAGCGTTTCCTGATTGTAGGTATTGTATATATCGTTTCGGTTTTTATTCGAGATATGTATAGATATACTATGCAGATAAAAGCATATTTTATGTGTATGCAAAATCACACACGAAATACACAAAAATAGATCAACACAGGGACCCTTACCTCGGAAACGATAGTTGATGTGTAGGTCGTAAAATTATATTTCCACCCATATTTGCATGGAACAACAGGATAATACAGAGTTGTGGTGGCATCGTTTGTAAGACTACTGCCGCCGCCGCCACCACTGCTGGTGATAGTGGTTGGGTGTATATGATCCGCATCATCATAAATCTTTATCAAAGTGTCAGACCCATTCATTAGGGCTAACACTGTTACTTCATCCACATCGTACATTGTACATTGGCTAAACACCATTCGACCATCCCGCTCTTCTAATGGAATACTGTCAAAATATTGTCAAAAATACATTTTACGTTTTTAGGAGGATAATATACTGTCTTGTGAAAGAGAATACTGCCAGAGTCATCCTGCATCCTCTTTTACCGCTTTCTCTCAAAGAAACAGTGTAATGATTGTGAAAGCAGCGTTGGTGAAAGAGTTGAGTGTTGTACCATTATATCTGTATCATCAACCTATAAGCTGTATAGTAGTAGTAGTATATCAGTAGTCGGTGCTGCGTGTTTTTCCCCCTTACTGAATGCGTAGTTACGCATTTTTAAGTAGAAAGCCTAGCTAGCGACAGAATTCATCCAGAAAAAAAATTACTTTCTATTTCCCATTATCTCCCTACTTCTCCCAAAAAAATCTCCCCTTTTGCGTCAGTCTATACATGAACAGTTTCATTTTAAGCATCTTTGCTTTCTTTTACCTCCACAGGGTTCGGGTCTATTTACGAAAAGACGGGACTTCAATGAGAATTTCGATTACCGGTGCAAAACAATTGAGAGAAAGCAGTATCCATAATTGATTCCTGATCCTTGAGCAATTGACTTAAAAGACAGTTCAATACGATGATGATAATGAAAATGATAGACTATAGCGAGAATACTATAGGAGACTTGCCTGATATTCTTTATAGCATCTGCTGTGTAGTTGAGTACTTCCAGGAAAGGGATGCTACAGTAATGATCCGGTGTTGCTGACATGAAAAGCTACAATGGGTTATTGTTATGATGCTTGTTATACTGTAAATATACTCTTCTTTGTTGGATTCTTTCATGGGAGAGAAAGGGCTTGGAAATAATTTACCTGGTTGTACGCATGAAACCCCACTGGAACAAATCCTGGAATCAGCACAAAAGCCAAGAGAAGTCGTTGATACGTTCCAAAGTCGTCCACATCGTCCAAGATGGTATCAAACGAATCTTTCATCTTTTTCTGCTAAATCGGGACGAACTTAACGAATTTCAAATTCCTACACTCAATTTAATGATATTGTCAAAATCCAGGGCCAAGCAGCTTAGCTGGAGGTTTTTATCCTTCATAGATCCGCTTATCATACCCTATTGGTCCTTATCTTGTGTGAGGAGAAGGAACACCCGACTAATTCATTCTGATTAAAACCAGCAAGCACGCACAACACTGATAGGACCTCAATTCAAACTTAACTGTCACTATAATTTTGGAGTAAAATGACTGGTAACACTAGGAAGTCAATTTTGTAATGAGAAACAGGAGGAAACGAAATTAAACAAATTGATAAAGTATTCAGTCTGTGTCTGTGTCATGTTTCCAACTGGATCTGCAAGTGGAATGTTGCTTTTCATGATCATGTCGTCTATCATGATTTGAGAGAAAGCTCTTTCGCGAATGGTGCGTTGTGTCTTGTGTCCAGTTCGAGTAAGTCAAGTCAAAGTTTTTTTCTGCAGAGTAGGTATAAAATCTTCGCCAACGAGTTATCCATATCAAAGTACTCTTTGCTTGGTATAATTTATTTAATGGGACTCTCCGTAGCACTGTATGAAGAAATGTACCTATGTTGAAACCGTTGTTCGTACGTTTATCTATTTTGTTTGACAGAAATTTCGATCACAATGACAATGGCTTCAATTAGCAATGTCCTGTTCTCGTTAATAGAATAACGCACATCAATCAGCCACAGAAAAACACCCACGGACAATGGAAAATGCTCAGATTTGTACAAATAAATGGGAGTCTGTGTATTATGTGAAGACTTCAATGTGACAAATAAGCTTGTCTGCTCTATCTTACACGCGCTGGTTTCAGTCAGCAATTCTATTACTGTTCATAATATGCGTAATGAGGGTTTGGCTACAAACATGCTAGTGGAACATTCATGATTATCGTGATTGACGTAAAAATGCAAAACCTCGGATTTCAGATGTTTCAATTGAACTCCTTGTTTTCAGTGGAGTATTTTGAGTATATACGTTGTGCTCCGACTAATTTTCATCTTTGTGTGGTATAAGAGGCTCTTCTTGTAGTCACTCACAAATCACAAAGTCAGTGAGAAAACAAGGTAATACTTCTCAACTCATTTTTTTGATGATATTACATGTTTTTCTCAGCATTAATTGCCACGTTAGCTCAAACTCTTGGATAAGTGTAAGGTAACGTGTTACTTGCTAATTATTACCGCGGTCAAATAATAGGAAATTTTTACGAGTTTGTAAATAAGAATATAGTAAGTAATTTAATACTATCTTGAAGGTGTATGCATGTATGACCACAAAAATCAAGAAACAGGTTTAAAAAAATTCAATGACATATAATATGACAGAGTAATCCAATATTAATATTTATTTACTTATTATTATTATATATATTGGTTGTAGTTTGCACAAGACATTAAATCGCGTATATCCAAAACCTTTCAAAAATCAGCTCAAGCAAAATGTGTACAGTAAACAAAAAACTTGCAAACATCCGCGGTGGTGAGTCATGTCATGAGCTCTTTCTCTATGTAGTGGACTGAACAAACAATGACCAACGTTCCCAACACAGATGCTATATAGGTTTGCTGACGAAATATAAATTAATTACACGAACGGTACATTCACCCAGCGAGTAAACAATGCACGATGCACACGGGATGTTGATGTTAACGTTAAATGTACGTTACGTTATTGCTCATAAAGGACATCAAGTTATAGCTTAAGCTGGTATACAATAAAACCGGGTTAATTATTGCAAATAACAATTTAAAGTTGTGAGGAGACGGGGGAGATGTGTTATGTACCTACTTAGATGATCGCATTAAAAGATTATTTATGCACACATGACTGGAACTTGCAAAGTAATGGAAATAAGTACAACGGTACAGGATCGGTAAAAAAAATCACACTCGTTTCTATTTAAGCTACAACGTCCTTCGCACAGTTCCATAATATATGGAGCAAATAGCACGACTTCAATTTGATAGATATAATCATTACTTACTTCTCCATTTTGTCAAATTCCAAAAATACGATGGTTTCACGTTGCCCCAAAAGCATTGCACGGTCAGTATACCTAGTCAGTATGCTAAATCCGAGAGACTAGTCGATCAGCAGCAACAAGGCAGAAAATGGATGCTGTGATTGTGATGCTTGCAATTGAAAGAAAAATAAGTTGGCGTATAATTTTTTTTGTTGTGTCAATTTCTTTACTTTTCAGAAATGAATCACATGCGGACATACGATACATAATATTGGTTATTCTTTTACATGTCTATGTCATCGTTTAGTTTTTCTTAATTATTATATTTTTATACTTTCACAGTAACACATTTATATTTATATCATCTAAACGAAGGTATATATATCATTTTGTATACTGTTTTTATATTATTACTTCCATATAATGTTACTGGCTCTCTTTCATCTTAATATTCACAGTACGTGTATATACAGCCATGAGAATGCGGAATAAAGCGATAGGGGAAGGGAAACATATTCCCAGTCTATCGGGCCCTTAAATATTGCAGTATAAGGAATCATTTTAGGATACGACTCCCCACCCCTCTTCCGCAATTATTGTTGTGGACAGTCAAATCAATGTGATATACATTTATACAGAAATAAACTGTAAACAAAGTCGTATTGTTTAACTAATGTATACGTAATTGTATGTTTTTCTACAATTATTGTAGATTATCGCAAAAAATCTTAATTATAGCTTTATAAAACCGATATTATGAAGTAGCCAGAATTGTAACAGCGCGCTGAATTAAAGGCGGGGCAAATCTGCGCAATAAAGGTATGCATTCAAGAAGATATAATATTACAAAGGTAAATGATGATGAGAAAGTCATTTTAAGAAGAAAATTTTACAGAGAGCATTGATTAAAACTGTTTGAAATAGTGGACAAAAATGAGAATTAACATTTTTTAAATATATGTGTACCTGCATACAGCTTTTTATTCTATTTAGAATTTTAAAGAGTCACTTGGTGCACTTCATTCTTCTTTCTCTTAATTGGCCAAGGCATGAGAATGCTTTGAAGTTTGTAACATTATCGTAATTTACGCATAAATTTTATTTTTGTCATCTTTAAAGCCCAATAAAGATTTATTCTAGTCTAAACCTAATTTACGTATTTATTCTCAACCAGTCCAATAATATTGTGAGGGTAATCGTGTAACTTTTTAACGGCAATTTTACTTTAGTTTTATTGAATAAATTTCAACTTAATTCCATTTTCGTAAATGTCGATGCCAAAATCTGCATTTGCAACGTCCAATTTAGTGTTTGGCACATGAATATATTTTGAAATGACAGGCGTTTTTTACTGTATTAATTAATGAACACTTCCAATGACTTCCTCTATTTCGCAGCTAACCGCCATTGACCATTGTAGTAACTACGTATATTTTGCGTAAGGCTAATCATCATAATCAATATTTATTGTGTTATGAGACGATTGATTTTGATTATTCGATTAATAATGGTAAAAACATTATCATCATGTGCTGGAATCAGTTTTGTACCAACATGCATAATATATTTTGTACAACAGAGTTGTTTTATGAAAGTCGGACGGTCTTACTCTATATACCATCCAAAGTTTCCATTCACACAATAAATGTCCCATAAACCCACTGGAATGAAAGCGACCAATTATCTGGCAGAATGGCAGAATTCATATTCATAACTCATTATTGATAATTAAAATGATAATAGTATGCAAAGTAATGATAAAAAAGGGAATGCTGTCTATTAAAAGATGATCTAATTATTCATGGAAAACAGAATGTAAATGAAAAGAACGAAAACGCATGCCCAGTCTTACAAATAAATAAGATAATAAAATACCATCCTGGATTGGACAAGTATGCAATTGTATAAACTTTTTAAACAACAAATGTAGCACAAAAATCGTGTTATTATGAAAAGGCATGCAGAAGGAAAACAAAAAAATGCACACACACAAGGAGGAAACAATTAGAAATAATATCGTAATAAAACATGGATACATACGTATGTAGTAGTTTTATTAAAATGGCTACTCACAATTTAATAAAATTAATGTAACATTCTCATAAAATGGAAGTTCAAAATGAGGAAACGTCTTAAACACAAAGCAAGGAAAAATTATACAAGCTACTACAGAGCCAAAAGTCATCTATTCATTTACTTCAACAAATCGAATTAAACAAGATTTTTCTCTGCATTGCATTCAACCTCACTTTTTCCATCAAACAGTCTTTCTAAAAATAAAACACCGCGCCGAGGTGTCGACTAGCAATTCAAAATCACAAGTAACAACGGCGCACCTTCATCATTATTAGTTTTAAAGAAAAATAAGCACAAAAATACTGAAAAGATTCTAGGTCACGGTCCAAGCCAAGCAGTCACACTGTTTACGAGTAAAAAGTAAGTAGAATGACATTTTATAATACAATAATAATCCGTAAAAAATCATCGAATATAACGAATACACGTTCGGGTAGACTATATAATCAAAGAGAAACTTTGTGTGACTATACATAACAATTTAACATGTCCTTCTTGTAACATACATCAGCGACATGGTCTTCACTAAAGATCCTGATTCAAAGCAAATTATTATAATGGACATAATGTAATATAATTACGGTTAGTTTAATTTCTTGTAAGCGGATAACATTATTGGTGAATGACAGTTACCGTTTTGCTCTAAATATGCATGTATTTCTTTTTGATGATTGACTTCTTAATTACAAGTTTTTATATTGCGCTTTATCTCTAAATTCCGTCAATAATGTATGTATATATTTTGTCCCTATGCGCGGCTAGATTTAATAGATTTATAGGCAATCGTTTAGAACAATAATCTTTCTCTATATTACAATGTATATAACACGGGATATATATAATATATACTGCAAATTATTTTCTGTATAGTATAGTTAGATAGTGCTTTATATATTTAATATGTTTTCAAACATTGACTACATCTTCATCATTGGAAACTTTCCTCAAACGACTGACGCCAATGCTATCGTGTCCATTCGCTGACTTCTGGTCGCTACTTGGGTCCCACCTTTTGGTTACCTAAAATGAATGTCAGAAAACGATATTTTTAGTGAAACAAGTTATCACTATTCTCCGCTTCGTTCTGCACGGCACACAGCTTTTATTCGAAAATGATTAAGAGAAACAGTGTGTAAATATATTGCGCATTCGCTAAATGCTGATAGGCATTCAGAAAGATATTATAACATTCTCAATTGTTTACTGCAAGCCGCGTATGAAAATTTAATCAAGTCGAAGTCGCTTGGCATTGAGAAAATTTGCACTGATTGTTTAGATTTTGCTGATTAGGTAAAGGTAAATTAGAAGATTTACGATGAAAGACTCGAAATGCAAAGACCATGGAGCGAAGTATTTTCCACTTTAGTATTTCGTTATCATTACATTCAGGTTTAACAAGAATAATTTTAATTTTAGCACGTAATTTTAGTTAAGTTAAGGATAAGTTAATAAGTGCACGAAAGAAAAATCAAATCAGAGATAGATATATAAGGAAGGTGTATTTTGAAAACAAATTGAGACAAAATACTTAATAAATGTAATGTATTACTACAAGTAAAAGTAAGCGAAAAAACGGTTGCACTTCAAGCGAAAGCAATACATTTATCTTGCAACAATGACGGAATTAGGAATTAACAAGGAAATTTCACGTTTGACACAAGAGGATACAAGCCTAGATGATTGGCACTAACTACACTTACGGGTTTATCTGTCGAGAATTTCCGTAAAGGAACTTTCCAAACCTCATTAATGGAATTATGCTTAGTCCACTCCTGGATGGATACTCTGGCTCGGTTGAAATCTACACATGGATGGATTAATGTTGCAACAAAAAATTGAAAAATGCATTCCGAGACTAAACTCTCACAATACAATATCGGTATTATAACGTTATAGCACATGCAAGCACAAGTTCCGTCAAGAACCTCACTGAGGAAAGCTACTTGACAGTACAAAAATAAAACATGCATTTGCATAATAGGAACAGAAAGGTGTTTAAATATTTTGTATAAGCCATGCAGGTTAGCAAAAATTGTGAGCCTTTAGATAATAATATATGCGAGTGTGTATCAGTATTTCGCTTCATGCAAACCTTGCTGATGTTCGATAGTCGTCCCGGTAGTAACATTACGGGGGAGGGAATCGGCCTTCTTCTTGGGAATGTCGTCT
Source organism: Callyntrura sp. NNG-2020 (assembly GCA_027744055.1). Taxonomy (NCBI): domain Eukaryota; kingdom Metazoa; phylum Arthropoda; class Collembola; order Entomobryomorpha; family Paronellidae; genus Callyntrura; species Callyntrura sp. NNG-2020. Next base: position 28,537 of record JAHZNE010003166.1, read on the forward strand.
TGCTGGTTCTGTTGCCGCGCTAAGGAAGCCGCTAGCTCCTTTACTGATCGTTTTTCAGTTCCCCAAGCAGGAAGTGAGACAGGAGAAGTGGAAAACGTGTCAGGGTTGTTATTGTGACTTGAAGAACTATTATCTCTATTCATACTACTAAGTCCATGGCTATTGACATTGTTGCTGCCGCCGAAGCCCACACTTACAGATCCACTGTTCACAGAACCGCTTGAACTAACTAGATTACTAGACTGATTCTGGTTACTAGAAAAATTAGGAACGGGATGATGATTACTTGGTGACGATGAAATACTTGACGTCGAATTTACAGGAAGGGACATGGGTTCAGATGCAATATTGGAAGACTTTTCAACACTGGAATGCGTCATTGACATTGGACTTGTTTTTCCCGTATCTCCAACGTGGTCATCAAGGAGTTCCCCTGAGTCTGGTGTATTTGCGTTAGACGCATTTGGGCTTGAGCCATCACTTCCCAACGAGTACTCTCCTATCACAGATAAAGAAATTGTCTTGAAATATTCATCTCCATTTCATTAGAGAACATGCTTAAATTCGCATTGTATGTCGTACCTGATCTTCTATCTGCCCCCACGTGAGACCAAGGACGAGGTTTAGGTGCAACGGGTGGTGGCCGTCTGGTCACGACAGAGCTAACATTTTTACCTGTAAATTTTTCTTTCGCTTCACTAACTGAAACACCAAATTTTTCCTTGGTCTCGCTCACCGAGACTCCGAATTTCTCCTTCGCCTCACTCACTGAGATCCCAAGCTTTTCCTTCGTTTCCGTCACAGAATTTAACTTTTCTTTTGTCTCCGTAATTGATGAAGAAACAATCTTTTCCTTTGTTTCATTGACTGTCATCGAATTTGTGACATTTGTGGTGGTACATGTATTGGTTATGGAGTTTTCATCAACTTTTGTTTTACTGATACTTCCAACAGTTGAATTCACTGTACTATTTATGACTGAACTGGATGAGGTTGTAGTTACACTGGAATATAATCCCGAAGTACGCTTTTCTTGTCGAGCTTTCATTTCAGCCATTACAGAATTTCCCATTGAAACTCCAATACGTTGAACAGGAGACTTTTGGCCATCATCCTCTCCACCGGGGCTAACTGAGCCTCCTCCGTGAGTTGGAGTTAAAAGTGTATCTCGTTTCATTCCAGGCTTTTCCAAACAGTCCGTAGATTTTGATCTTGGAACAGTTTCAATAGATAGCTTACTGGAGATGCTGCAGGAATCGAAAGACCCCGGGCTAGTTCTTTCTGAAGCATCGTCCACTTTAAATGTCCTGGAGGAATGAGTCGGAGTAGACTGAATACTATCATCTGCTGTACTTGTCATTGATATCATGAGAGAGGTGCTGCTGTTTTTGTAAAACAAAAAGAAATACACATGAACATTAGATGTGGTGTACTTGTATCAAAGCCTGTAAAACTTAGCATTTGACTAACCATTCATCTGAGTCGGGGGTTACAATTGGCGTTGGAGTTGTTGAACCGGGTCTGAAAAATGTGTCCAATCCTTCTTGCATATCGGAAACTTCTTCAATTAATTCCGTGGGGGGTCTAACGCACGGACGAGTGGGGGCTCTCGTTTTAGGCTTTTTTGGGCGAGCTTTACCAAGATGTTTAAGTTGTTGAGGGGAAACTGGTGGTAATTCTAGTGAAATTTACAATAAATTAGATACACACTACAGAACATGAGAAATTTTTAAGTATTTGACATCTTTACCTTCAATGGTCTTCGGAATACTGGGCAGTAAATCAGGAATATCATCCGCCGATATTCCTTCCACGCAGTCGACTACGGATTTAGGTCTAATACGCCGGCCATGCAATCCTTTTCTCTTTGCCTGTAACTGCGGAGTCGCCTGTTTAGAGAAATAAGTATGTTAGTCTTCCTATAAAAAAATTCCAATAATATCGAAATTTGCTGAAATCATGCAATAAAGATAATTTCATGCTAGAAAAAAAATTAAAAATACGAAACAACAAACGACTCAATCTTTAAACTCATTTTGTCTCCGAGAAAAGTACACATAGAAAATGGCGGCGAATACTTAACTTACATAGTCAAGTAACGTTGTACATCACGTTTCCTCAACATATGCAATTTCAAAGGAAGGCATAATGAAACTAAAAGACATGCAATATAAAAGCTGAAGGACAATTTTTAACGAGAGACCATTACAAGTACCGGAGTTAGATCTCCACACGATTTACTTTGTCCTCCATAAATATGCCAAATATATTTTGATTCTATTTGGTTAAAGGATTACAATAAAAGGCATCACCGGTCAAATAAATACAATAACTAAAAATTACTACTGTACTTGTCTACTTGCAAACTAAAAAACGCAATCCACGACATGACGAACATCACTTATGTACGTACATGAAAGAAACTAAAAAATGCTAAAAACGTTAACTAGTATATATAAAACTGTAGAAAACGGGAACTGTCGTGGGATAAACTTACGAGATTTAGGTAATCCAGTTTCTGTAGCGTACGACCCATTCGCAAAAAATACACGTTCTAATTTTAGTTTCATATTTTTGATAATTCATTAGGCCTAATATACATATACACCACAATTGCATACACCTGTACTTTTTACAGGTTGTAAGCAATTTTACTATATACAAATAATATAATATACGTGAGTTCTATATCTAAAAACTATTTTTGTTTAAACCATGTATTTTACAAATAGTACACCCACTAATTATTTTTTCAAGAAAGAGACCTACCATCGGTGACTGGTCAGACAGATGCAAATTTCCTTCACTTATTGTCACTGTTTTCTCCGAATCGTCTTTTGACAGTTCACTGGGGCTGGATCGTAGTCTTGTTTTCAGAACATCTGGGGTGGACGAACGTTTCTTACTAGCGTCGTTCTACGTGAGTTTGAAAATTTTATTGTATCATAAAAAACACTTAACAAATCTGCGTAGAGTGCGGAGAACAGACAACGCAAAGTAAGTAATACTAACAACAAGGAAGAAGTATGAAATCATAAACTACAAACAAACTTACCAACTGCTTGTGGCATTTCATGAGTGAGTCGATAGCTCGGTCTACAAGCTTATCTGAAATGTGAGCTGCGACAGCTAAATGGACCTCACTATAAAATGGAATACAGTTATATGTAGTAACAGCATAAAATAAAATGGAACTCATCATAGAAGATTAATACATTAAGCCGTGATGTTCTAAATCCTGTTTATCGAATGATAGTGAATAAAATAACGTCGTAAAATGCATGTTCTCTTGTTATTATTATTTACTATGCACACATAGATACATCAATTTCAAACTATATACTGTGGGACTCGAGGAATATAAATAAACAGCCTATTTTACTGGCCAAATGGTCACATGTAAAACTGGATTATGACGACAACGCTTTGAACCATTTTGAAAAAGACTGCAAGTATTATCCTATTAACGCCATCATCCTATACATTCTGAATTACACTTCATGCTACAGTACCAATTAAATACATTTTCATGAAAAGTTGAACAGCATAAAGCACGTTTTATAAAGTATAGGAATAGGATACAGCATTTGAGTGACTCTCTGTGATTGTTATGTTACATTCAGCAAACATGATTTTCTACGAAACCCGTAAACACAAATAATATATTATTTAACCTTATTTTTAATATAGAGTCACACTTTTTAAGTCAATTTCTGTTTAGTTCCAGTCAGTAAAACGTGGTTTAGGAAAATATACTTCCGATTTCTGCTTCCTATTTATTTGTTCAAAAGATATGCGTGATTCCTACCTAGTAAATATCCTACTGCTGGTTCAAGAGCATTTGAATATAAATCATCATGACATCCATCATCATGATACATCGTCGGCAGGGATAAAAATGCACACTGCAAACTGCAAACGTTTATCATATACTTACTTCAGCTTATTGATGATATCTGTTCCAGCCATATCAACGACACAGTGACGGACAAACTCTGGCTGTATACTGCTTTTGTCAATACAACCTTGTTTGATATCCTCCTTTAACCCTTCGTCGCCCATCAAATTCGGACACTTCTCTTCAGTGAGCTCTAACACGTTTTCAATATTTCCCTGTACCAATAAAATACGAATATTATTCGTATACGTAGGAAATCACAGCATTTTATTGCCTTCGCAGGCAAAAACGTACCATCGGGCTGTTCTTTAACATGGCATAATCACACTATCACTGCAATCTTACATTTTGGTGACATGTTCCCAACATAATATTTAAATCAATTTCACAAAACAAACTCAAATGTTCATAATAGCAGTCATGCAAAGAAAAATGTTTCGCTTCAAAAAATACTGGTTAATTTTTGTTTAGTTTTTTATAGTGAAATTATTATAAATCAATAGCATAATATGCATGTTGTTTGTTAAATTTAAAAGGTAATAATAACAAATTAGTAATAATAGCAAATTAAATGTACCTGAATATGTTGTGAGAGCATCCCATGCAGATCATCTGCCAACGACTGAAGTTTTCTCTCGATTACCTTACCAGCTTCACCTTTCTGCTCGATTAGTTCGTGAAGGTTCACTAGTAACTGTCAAAGAAGCAAACCAAATCAAACCCTTTAGCAAACTTCAGGTAGGTTATCATCGCTCGAAGAAACAACACAACAATAAACCTGTGTGTGCTTTCGTTCAAGCTCTTAACATCCACCAAAAAATAATGATTGTCAACATCAAAACTCATCTTCCTTGCAAACAGCAAATATAAAATAATAATACACTAATGCTACAATAAGTGGTTGTAGTTGTATGGCATGGCAGTTTGCATGCATTTTAAAATTTTGTGCGTTTCTGCCTGCTTTTTAATACATATATTATAATGCACAACAATATGATCGTGATTTTAAAGGTGATGTTGATCCCAACAACAATGCCTATTTTTTTTAAAAAAAAAAAGTATGTCTATTTAATGTATTCAACATTGTTGTGAGAGAGAGAGTACATTATTCTGCCAGTCCATTATTATCATCCATAACTGAAAGTTTAGTAGTGTTGCGCTTTTAATGTAAATTTTTGTATAAGGCAACCAACAAACCAAGATTCAATCTAGTTTGACAATGCGTTGCCTCTGCCGTGCAGTAAAAAGTAGAACTAGAAACTAACGCACACGTCTACTCTCACATCACATCATCATCATCACAAAACTGCTAATTTTTGACAGCAGAAAAGCTGCTGCATGCTATACAACAGGACGAAGATATGTTATACATATTATTATGAACATCATCATTATGTTATGCATTCTATAAAATATTGCATTTGTGGATGATAAATGTAAATTGTAAAACAACATAGTAAATAACGTATCGTCGTATATCGTGCAAAAAATTAAGTCATGTACCACGCACTGCACATGTTTAATCCTAAAAAATGATACACATACATAAATAATATAGGTATATAGATTTGAAAATCTTTAAAAGTTGCCTCTCCTCAGCATCATCATCATTTTCCATTCGTTCAAACTAATGTTGTGCAGTGCGCACTATTTTGATCTGAAAGTCAGTGAAACAAGCGGAAAGACAAGCAGGAAACTTCTAATCATAATTGCGTACACATGAACAACACCACCAAAGACTATGAAACTGACACATGTTCGTTCGTACATCAAATTGTTGCGATGCGATGTTTGTTGTTGTAAGCTTGTAGCGTGTGTGTAATGTAATGCAAGTCACACAGAAAGACGATGACGGTGATACTGATGATGATGATGACGATGCGACTACTCTGTCTCTTTGCACAAAGGACAAGGCTGAAGTTCACAGACAACTTCAATATAATGTTTCGCCATACAGTTACAGTTTCTCCTAAAGAGACGCCAAACATATTTATAACTGCCTACCAACCAGCCGCCGCAATTGTTTTTGATATTGATGAGTAATTTCAACAAGTCGAGGCGTTCATTTTTCTTCGTTTCGCTTGCCATTCATTCTATCAAGGGTGTATAATAATAATAATAAATAATAATAATAATAAATAACAAAATTAAAATGTGCAATACCCCTAAACACTTTTCATCTGGTTTTTACATAGACACTACTACTGTAAGTAAATATTATTTGCCAAAAGCATTTATTTCAATCAGCAATGCAATTTAGTGGAGGAAGTGTATCTTTTTTACTATCTTGTTCGTTCACTCATCATCGCTCGCAGTCGGAGTGTGTGTAAACGTGAACCTTGAAATTTACTCCTGTGGCAAGTATGTAAATCAAATCAGTATCATTGTTAAACATGCAAATCAATAAAGAAATCCACAAGTTGACAGATTACTTACACTATCGACATATAACTCGTAAGGTTTTCTTTTGATGCCCTTTGCTTGGTCAGCGTCGAAAGAGGGTTTATGTGAATGCAGAGAAACACGGATATAATTTGTTTTTCATGTTTACACACGGATGTTTGTGTTTTCATAATAAATGAGTTTAAAACCAGATTTTAGAGAAACTTGCATGTAATTTTGTACTTCTAAATGACGAAAATATATGCGTGTTTGCCCTGCAGAAGCTTTATTACATTATTATTATTTTTATATTACGAGTAGTAAACAGACGTCAGCCAGATAATGAATGGACGAAACAAAATACAAAATATATCCAAAAATTAAATGGAACAAGTTGAAGTATCGAGCTAAATCTGAGAAATAAAAATTCTCATAGCAAAATGATGATCTGTGATGTGTAAATTGCTTCTCTGTTAGATATTGACGCTCGTCGGGTCTGTATTTGCCAAAAGCGAGGCGTTAAAATCATTAATTATTTGATAAGATATGTCACTTGCGCAAAATATATGTTAATTGCGGCATGCGTCATACTTTATTTTAGTTCGAACTGGGTTTTAGATTACCTTTTATGGTTTCATTTCATTACTATATCATATATTTGCCATCAGCCCTGTTTTATAAATTTAGCTAAGAAACGTTCAAACCATAAAGACCTTGTATTTACGTGTATCGTGTATCTTATCTAATACCCAATATCAATCACTCAATCAAAATTTACTACATTTGTTGCGCGAAATGATGACTGTGTTTTTTGTGTCAATAATAAAAAAGTATGATTTTCCGCTTACTTGTTTTGCTCTTTCAGAATCATGGATCAGATTCTCTGCATTCGTAATCACATCTGCATTAGAATCTCCCGATGGAGAATTCAGTTCGTTCTTCCTGAGTAACTTGATGCCGTCTTGAGTTTGACTAATGAGCTTGTCCACCGTTTGTTGCGCAGAACTTAACAAAAATCCCTGCATCAACAGTACAAAATCACACATTCATTAAAAATCAATATTTAAATTACGTCATTTCTACTTTGCGTCCAGAAAACAATACACACTCGTCACTGTAATCGGATATTTTTGACAAACTACACCCCCACCACGAGCACCATCACCTAAACTTGCGTAGAAGTGTAACAACAAATGCTCAAAGTAGTCTGCACGAAACTTTTGCGAAAGGAAGGAACATAAAAAGAACTTTTGAGGTGAAGGAAAAAGGATCAAGGCAATTTTATGAGTTTTCTGTAAAAAAAAAACGTGTGGAAGAAACAAAAAATACGTACTTCACGGTAGAGCGTTCACTAACAAACGCTTCATTTTTTTTTATTTTTCTTTCTAAAAATCCCTTTCATCAACACGAACTTGCTGACACAAGAGAAGATTTCAACCAGACTTGAAATGCTACGAAGCGACAGGTATGCAGAGTGGTTGTAGTTAGTCCCTGATTGAAAACAAACTGTACACCGTGTTCACTCCATTTCGAGGAATCATGCTTGTTGTTGGCTTGAAGAGCTATTTTCTTTACACATGCCTGGTCAATGCACTGTAGTGTCACAATATTTTTTTAACTTTATACGCACATCAGCATCATCACTCCCTCCTCCTCCCTGGCGGTGATGATGATTGTTGTGAAAATTCTCACAAGCAAACACAGATACGAACACATGCATAAATATATTATGCGTCCTGCGTGCACACTACTGACTACTGTTGACTGTAATGTGCTATAAAGTCTTCAATGCTCTAGTAAAGTTACAAATGCCTAGATTCTATTTTATCTGAGACATTTTTTTTACTTTCAACGGTTCATTATTACTATTAGCTTTACTTCACTGGGATACATTCAGTTAGAAAATTGGGATTCGTTTCGCTGTCAATAAAGGGAATGGTCAGTTTTTGAATGCTTTGCAGCAGTAATAGTGGCAGCGGTAATAGTATGGGAAGGGGGATGTTTGGTTGAGAAAGACACGAAATAGAACAGAATTACACTAAGTGTACACATTTAAAACACTCTTTCGCAATTTACTCCTCACAGTGACAGTCACATCCTGTTTTCAGAGACGTTACGCGATTTCAGAGTCTGCCTATCTCTCTGAGCCGTTTAAAATCTACTGATCACAGTGAAATACCTAGAGATACGCAGATATTAAAATACCCTTAGGCGCTCAAAATGGGTTTCCCTTTTGGTTTGCTTACCTGTTGCAGTCTGAATGCTTGCTGATTATTGCATGTCTTTTTCGGCTGGGAATTGCGATAAATGAGGTCCTGAATCCGCTTCAAGACGTTCTCTGTTTTCTCTCCAGAGACCTTCATGCACGGTAGAGCGTCATGTATTGGATATGGCATATAGCGAACACTCATATTACTGTGGGGTTCAGATAAGAAAAACAAAATACGATTCAATATGAGGGTAAAATTAACATTACATTGTAAATTAAACGCATGCATAGTGTGCATCTTTTTGGTGCTATAAATAGTACGGGATAAACAACACGGTGATTAGAGCCACCTTATTTTATCAGCAACAAAAACATATTATCGCCGACAATCTACACAATAAGTAAATAAAAATAGTAAAAGTCCATTGTAAACGTAAATAGGTAGATCTCTCCAGTAGCAATTATTGCTGAATATTGCAACTCTTGTGCAAAATTTAATGATTCTGATAAGCATATACATCAAAGTTGCCCTGCCTATTTGCCGATAAGAGCTACACGTGTTATTACAAAGATACAATTTATGAATTTATTAAAACATGAACACAGGTTCGTTTCAAGGCTATATCAAAAGTTATTGAAGGTCTGTCACCCCAACTATATACCGATTTTCCATCCTTTTAAAGGTGCTCCAAAATTTTTAGACTGTATGGGTTACCCTAACTGGAGAAGACATGTTCATAATCAATAACATTTTTTTGAATTCCCTAGTTATTGTAGTACAAGGCACCTGCCTGATTTAGCATGTATGTACATTGCATGTATGCATATATGACAAATATGTATATTTCGTTGTCTATGAATGCGGTTAATGAACCTCCCGTGAGAGATTGCATGAAGTTATGAGGCTCCCCAGTAATTCGAAGGTTTGAATCAATTCCAACAACACGTTTTTCGAAGTTCTGCATTGTCGAGAAGCATGTATGACGGACATACAGACATCTCCAACAATCTAATAAGTTTTTACAAGTGCCATGCAGCGCTGTATAATAAATCTTCAAATTATCCATCCACATTGCCCATCGACATAATAACATCATATTAATGTAACAATATCAGCCTAAACGCAGAAGTGTATGGTGTGCACTCACAACAGTCGCTTATAATTATTGTGGCATTTGCTTACACATCTACGTTTACCTACTCTGAAATCTGATACGCAATTGAAAATATTTCGAGATAAGATTCTGCAATGCAATAAAACCAAGATGGGATAAAATTTAAACCTAGTAGAGAATGAAACTGGCGCGTACACATCATCATCATCATAACAATATAAAAGAGTATAAAATTTTATTCATGAAAACGCAACATGTGTTCAACCGGAGGTACCTAACAGCACTGAAACCTTTTATTTTTATTGTCTTCATCACTCACTTCTTTATGCACAGTACACCAAATCCATCATCAACATCTCCGCTACAACGTATTCCCATCCTTTTCTTATCATTAAGTACTTTTGAGAATGAACCATTTTACACTTTTGACTATATCGCCACACACATATATATATTTGCTTTTTGTTGGTTTGTCTACTTTTATCCTTCGTCAGATCTATTTTTATAATTCTAAACGCGTTTTATTTATTTTCAACCAGATTGAAAACATTACTTATTCTCGCATTCGCCTACACATTTGCATTTTCCACAAAAACAGCGACCAGTCTACCAGTTCTTCTCAGAGTTCAATCCACAAAAATAACTGTACGCAAACACAATTTTTGCAAACACTCTTAATTTTCCTGGATACAAGAGTAAATGTGAATGTAAACGCAGTCAGTAAAGCATAAACGGAACGGACTAACCGATGTAGTTGTTTTCTGGATGTGAAATTAACAAGAGTAATATACCATGTAGTACGCCTGAAATAATGTATAAAAATGTGTGTAATTTTTTTTTGAAATGTAAAGAACATAAGTTGTAAGTATTTTTGCATAAAAACACTACGACGGCAGTGTATTTGTATGTCATTTTATCTCAACGAACAAAGGATTTCTCTAACAAAAATTATGCGTTCGTTATTTTCTTGCATTGCCACTAATACTTGTAAAAATTCAGTCGTCTTAAGGCCTTTCTTAGCTGCATGTAGAACATAAAAATGAAGATACACAACAACAATTTTGCCATCTTTGTCGTTGCATGCATGCACCTGTATTTTTAGAACGAAAGAGGAGTTAATAAGCTAATTGAAGACAACAATAGCGAATTTCGTGGAGAGAAGTAGAAGTAAGTAAAAGGTAAAAAGATATTGAGCTCTTCGCGTCTAGCAGACGGCGGCAGCAGAGCGGCGCTGTTATAAATCATGAACGAACCACAACAATACCTTTGTAATTTTCAGTTTCAATAATGTATTCCATCAATAGAAAGACTATTAAACTGAGAGAGTTGTAATGATAATATGCTAATTTCTTACACTATTTAGCTGATTGTTATTTTGTATACACGGACATTCCCTCGGTTGCTGCCACTTAGTGGTATCTCAAAGAAAAAACTAGTTACAGTCAAACAAATAATAATAGTAAAGTTGATCAGACAAAAATTATTGAGATGTACGCAAGTGTGTGAGACGGATTTTACACTAAAACCAGCTTGGGGACGACGATGGTGATGATGAAGGTTGATGTATACAGATTCGACTTTCATTCGCATAACACTCAATCTCACTTTCCTTTTTTACGCCTACTCATGCGTTAAGTCGTCATTTTAAAGGCTCCAACAAAACACGCTTCTTTTGCAGTTTGTATGAAAAATACACATTTGAAACGTTGTCAAAAAGGATCGTCAGAACGTTATTGCAAGAAAAGATAAAACGATACTTCTATTTTAAATAGATTGCTTAAAAGGAGCAACGAGTGAATTAGTACAATAAACGTCTTGTAGTTAAATTGGAAAATCGAAATGTGCAAAAAGTGCTCCAGTTTCGAGTCAACTAACCGTGAGACAAACCTTGGTATAACTTATTACCATATAGCGCGACACAACCCCCACGTTTATGACTCTGTGTAGAAATCTCATTGCTCTCGACTAGCAATTTTGCTCAATTTTAAAATTCCATTTCCAAAATTTCCAGCGATTAATGGACAGACGGACGAAAGACCACGCCACACCACGACAAGAACACAATGTGTGTAGCAATTCCATTATGTTTTGCAAACCATTAAAGTATGATCATGATCCGCTTTTTCATGTAGCATAAACCCAGATTCCAAGTAACGTCTCATCAATGATAAATGCATTTTACAGGCATAGAGTTTTACACAACTTCATAAAGTGCATCGGTAAATGCGTTTTGCAGTAAACAAAATGAGATTTACAAATAAAAACATGCTAGCCAAAATAATTGAACTCTTTGTCTGAAGAAACAGTTGATAGTTAATCACTGAAGAGGCATAATTGTACTATATTATATGCAGTGAATATAACCAAAATTTAAGTGACACTCAACACAACTTGATAAAAATTGCACGTAATTTTATCATTGGGAAGAAATTAGTAAATATGTATATACCTATTTCGATTTGGGTATTTTCTTTATGTATGCAATACATATTTGTAACAAGGTTCACAATATTTTCCAACTTATCCCCACACACTAGACACGAATTAACAACTATTAAGAAAAATTTGTAATTTCAAAATGTAATCTATTAATATGTTGAAGCATAGTTTTCACACACTCGAGACAGCATTTTACGCCATAAAATTTTGTACTTCCCCTGTAGCTTATATCTGTCAGTTTTTTGTCACAAATTTCATATCAGAAGTAAAATGTATTGTGCGACACGACACGCTGCATTAATAACAGCAAAAAGTAATAATAATAACACTAATCACATAAAAATCACAATAGCGCAGCACCAACAATATTAGATCGTTGCAGGATAGTTGCGTTTTTTAGGATTTTTAAAAAACAGCATACGACAGCTTCAGACGGAGCAAATTATTTTGACTGGCTGTTGGGATTTGGATGCTCAGCAAACAACTGAGAAATATCTGCTCACAACTACTATCAGTGCTTACTACACCGACAACATGAACGTAATTCTTGGATAATTTTTGAGCATAACAAAGTTGGTGGTACTAGATACCTGTATCATTTTGATAAACTGCCATTTAGGAGTACATTCAAAAACTAAAGCATTTTACTACGTACGTAATACCGTTACAGGTTCGCCAGAAAATTTGCATTCGTGTGGTTTATGAGTAATGACATTTTTTATGCATTTTAAACAATGACTTACGTATGTAGTAATCATAAATACGTACCCCATTTCGATGGAAAAAACTGAGAATGGTTTACCTTAAACTTTAATTTTTACTAATGATCGTGATACAAAGATATAGAATGTTCTTATGGGGTGCATTTGATGAGATGACGGACTATTCATACATTGTTTTTTGTTTTGATAACATTCATAAAACTATTTCTTTTGTACCTGCATCAATGTAAAACGCCAATATATACGTATCGTACCATAAGCATGAAACGGATGCAACCTTAAAAGAACGACAATGCAATAGCAATTTAGTAGGAATAATATGCCTCAAAGAATGCTGTTGACCAAGAAGCCAACAACAAAGCAATAAACCACAAGTTATACTTGAACATATCATCACGCAGTTAAAAATCTGATGACCGATGTGCGTGCCTGACGTCATGAAATGAACGATGCCCTACGTCTTTGTTGGCAGTGGGCACGGGCACGATGGAGGACACAAGAAGAAAAGGAAACCATGTTGCCAATTTTCAAGCTGTTTATTTAGCACGTAGATGTGTGCGAATATACAAAGACATTAATATTTAAACTTCAATCACACATATGGGACGACGACGACAGTGTCTGAGCCCGGAAAATAAAAATATTTCAAGAATTGTAAAAAAATAGAACTCGGTTAATTACCTGTTATCCATGTTCTCCTGGTGTGCGCAGTACATTTACAATGTACAAATTACATTTCTGCATGACATTTTCATGAAATATTTGCACAGTTGCACAGTGCTGTGTTACAACAGCAGCAGAGTAAAAATAATAATCGTATAGTCTTCTTATCGTTATATGAATGGGTACAAATGGACTTCTTTTTATTACTAATATTTAGGTGTAGCTACCTAGGATTAACAGCAGCAGAGTAAAAATCATAATCGTATAGTCTTCTTATCGTTATATGAATGGGTACAAATGGACTTCTTTTTATTACTAATATTTAGGTGTAGCTACCTAGGATTACGTTTAACTGTGTGTTGGTTGTTTATATATCATTTCAATTTTAATACTTATTTACCAAAGGCAGAGATGACGAAGCAGGTCGTACAATATTATGTACGTAGCTCCGCGCGTGTGAGGATTATGATATAAATTGGAAGACGACCATGTACGTAATCAAAATAAATATTTGACCCTAAAATCAATATTATTCTTTTGTCGTCTCCTAAATACGAAGCAGCAGTGTAAGCCCACGGGAATACATATAATGTAAAATATTCTCATAACCATAAGGTGACACTAAAATTTTGATATGATCAATATTCTTCATATTTTATGTTGAAGCAATTTGTGCTACCGAATCTATAATCCATTATCATGGCATGTACTACAAAAAACTTAAAAAGAAGAAAAAAGCACACTGTAGCAGTAACTGTTCTTGTTTAAAACATTACTAACCTTTCCAGCCCATAAGCAATATCCGAGAATCCTTGCAAGGTGATGTTGTTTCGGTCGTAGGTGATACAGCGTATTTTACTATTAATTTGTAATGCTTTGGCCAACAGTCGAGCGCCGACGTCTCCCATTTGGTTTCCACTGCAGAGAAAAAATGCAAAGGAAATTACACGAATGAATGTACAGGTATGAGACGTTTTGTAATAATTTGTAGTGTCGCGAAGCATAAAAAGAAAAGGACTACTATATACGTTTTTTACACGAAGGCACAAAATTCGATTAACCTAGTTTTACTCCCTGTCTCTCTTGACTGTGTGCAAATTATTATCATAAATCTTCTTTAATACTAGCGAAAACTCACGGTGTTTTATTCATATTTTTATTTTCGTGATAGCGAGCGCCTAAAATTCATTATATACAAACAAAAGATAACCATCCTTTTGGCTGATAATGATAATTACATGAAGGCAATAAACTACAGGGTAAATAGGTGGCGAGAATGGCACAAAGACATACAACCAGAGACTTTTCAGTACTACAGAAAACTTCAAGTGTGAGACAGTAGATCAGTCAGTATACGTTTGGACTGGGGTACGCATACGCAATATTGTGACTTTGTGAGTACACATATAAAATCTGAACTCCTTGCAGCAAGAAACTGGGAACTATTACGAGCTTGAAAAATCATAGTATATAATAATTCCCACGGTCAATTACTGCATGAAATAAATAGGTACCCCATCTGCATCCGTCATTTTAATGGATTGAATAACTTTTTCAATAGTGTGTGCCTCCTTTAAAATTACCCATTCATTTTCATTTCCTTTTTGGCTTTCATGCAAGGGATTCCATTGAGTCATATAATAAAGCGTAGCCAAAATAAATTCAAAATATTTACTATTTACTGCATCCCACACATGTGCCATTGACCATGCCGTTAACCACACATATGTTTAACATAACCAGCTGAACTAATTGCTTTAAAACGGTAAATTACAAGGGCTGTTTCAAACAAACATTCTTATGGGCTTACCTGATGTCGATATTTTGTAGACACTGATTGCTCCCAAGGGCATTTATTACGCTATAAAGTTCCCCTTTCAGTTTTGAATCTGCAAGTGAGAGGGTCTGTAGCACACAGTCCTCCTCCTAAAAAGCAATAAAATATTTAGTCACACACATAAGCAAATAGAATAGCATAGTCTGCCACATGTACCCTTCAGCAACTTTATTTTTGCACAGAAATTTTTATAACAAAAAAGGCACATTCAAATAGTCTCAGCAAGAGCTAAAATAGAAAGCCAACTTATTGAGCAGATAAAGGAATTCGTGTTGTCGCATATCGCTTTATAACTATTTTTTTATACCTGCAACATTTGGACAATGGCTTCCATGACTTGAGCCACGTGCTTCGATTTCGTAGACTGTAAATTACGACCAAGGTTCAAATGTTTAAGTGACTTGTTTTTACTTGCAGCTGTAACAACACCGGCCAAGTCTCCTTCTAGGTCTAAAAAAATAAACAGACATACTCTTATTTTTATTATCCATAAATGTATAAACTTTACTAGCTAGCTACACCATATCTCATACACTAAGAATGTTCAGGAAATTGATACGTACTGTTATCACTGATGTCCAAGCTGGAAAGACATTTTATTCCATGAAGACAGGATTCGAGCACATGAGCTCCTTGTTGTCCCAACCCGTTGCTGCTAATGTCTAATTCCACATCGGCAGTAGACTCATTACATGCCAACCCCAGTAAAAGTTGCCTATTTTTAATTACAAAAGAATAATTTAGTTCTTGAACAATAAAAATTTCTTTTAACTGTTATTGAGCATATAGTAGTAACACTTACTTCAGAGCCTCCAAGGAAAGCTTACATGATGAAAGTGAAAGCTGTTTTAGGGCTAAACTGCTTGTTAGGAACTGTTTGAAGGAGGGAGGAATTTCTTTACCCTTCTTTGTGGCAAAATTATTTCGAGACAGACTAAGTTGTGCCAAATGAGACGTGCAACCGCGAAGTAAGGCTCCGAATACCTTGAAATTATCATTATACCCCAACCGTTTAGAGAAATAGTTCTGGCATAGCCAAAATATAATATTGTTTTTCTTTTATTTTATTAACTTACTGTTTCCAAATTGCAATCAGTCCCTGAGAGATCAAGAAAGGTAATAGAGTTTGGTTGAGCCAAGAAATTGCATAGGTTCTGTGAAAACACAATTTTAAGTACACATTAATTCTTTCCAAATACACATATTTTCACTCAACGTATCCAATAACTTTTTCTTTGCCTTTCGACACATAATAACTGGTAAACCATATAGATACCGGCCATGTGTCTATATGAAAAAATCTCTCATATAATTTTTAAATCACCTTAAAATCACAAATTGATCGAACATTTGAACCTTTATTACACGACTGCATTGCCAATAAATACTTTTTTAATTTTGAAGATTTTCCAGTTACTTACAATAACAGCCAATAAAATTTAATGGATTAGCAATTCTAATGAGTTTAATTTAATGGCATGTAAAAATATAAACACAAAATCCAACCACTAAAATTGTAATAAATAATAAAAAATAATAATACGTCTATGTCTAATTTATATCAGTTCCCTATTTCAATTCAAATCGATCAATCTTTTCTTTGAGTTTGAAATACAAAAGCCATAAAGCAGCAAAAAACAATCGTGACATTGTTAGAATCCACACGTGCTTAGAAACAAAACCTCAGATATTGGTACTCAAAGAGAAAAAAACCGGCAGATATGGTAAACCAGTGTTAACATTAATTTAAAAACATGAGCTAATTTTCTTACATTGATATCATCCTTAAGAGAATTTCCACTAAGGTTCAGGTGGGTTAAGCTATTAGGGGCGCATCTGTTGAGAGCGAGAGCATGAGCGAGCTGTGCGACCCCCTTCGCCGATAAACCGCATTGAGACAGATTGAGCCACACCGGCCCTCTGCATAATTTCGCCAACGGATTACTCAGATGTATAGCACCTGTTGACAATCAAATAATAAATAGAAATAAATAAAAATTGAATGGGATAGCAAAAGTCCTTGTATTGAGCATTGAACAGAGATAATAGCTGACAGTAATGTGCAAGCAACAATAACAACTGCTTATTTTACGGTAACCCCCAACAAAGTGATATATTTGCGCTACTCCAAATCTCATTAGTGTCTAACTTTTATTAATGACTTACTAAATGTCGCCTATAAATTTTAGTCAACTTATAAAGTCAATTGTCATTCGAGCATTTACCTGTTCAATGCATGTAATTCATTAAGTTCTATGCAGTACATACAATATATTTCGTTTTTCTTTGTTTCTTTAGGGTTTCATTTAAAAATGTATGCGGGATTCTGAGAACACTTTTTTCAAAATGCTGAGTTTATAAACATAAATGCACCATAAGCCTTTACTCAACTCCCATAAAATGTTTATATGCTAATTGACAGTGAATTAAAAAAGTTAAAACAGCGACAATCTTTTCATTGTCCATTCATTTGTTTTTTTCACATTACTTTGAAAGTACGTATTTACGAGGATACGCAATTCCTATTAAAAGATAATCCACATTGCCATCCTTTTGATCATTGAAAGTGTGTCATTGAAAGGCAAAACCACAAGTGTAATTTGCATTTGTAAACAATTCTTTTAAAACGTATTGTCCGTCATCTACATATACTCTCTATACCACAGCAGCCGTACGTTCATTCAGCTCAAACTCAAACGAAACCAAAATTTAATACACTCGGCTGTCCTTTAACGAGTCATTTTAAAACTTCCGTTTGATAACACATGGCACTGAGCCTCTTTTTTATATCAGGATATATCATCATATATTGATCAACTTTTGGTGTTTTATAATTTAATATGAAAGATAACTTCCTTTAAATGAACTTGAACTGCCTATTTTGAGTAGTTTATCAGGAACCTGCCGTATGGTATATACCTACTAACTTTCCTTCAATACTAAAAGGTTATACCTTCATTTTCTAGCCACTTTTACAAAAAAATTTCTTTTACTGCATATTATCTCCCTGCTGCAAATTGCACATAACGGAACCTGTAGAGATCAGAAATGAGGATGCAATAATGCACTGCAAGAGATCCGCACTTGCATTATTGCACGTACGTTGTTGAAAGGAACAAAAAGCTTCTCAAATGCTAATTCACTTTCTCACGTTGCCCAATTTCAAATTTCATTCATCTTTAATTAATCAAGAAACCCATCATAAAAGGAAAAAGTTGGAAATATAAAACATCAAAAGGCAGCAACAGGTATGCCGTGGTTCAGTTGTTTGCCCATCATCATTTTTACAACCCTTCGTTTTTCTCTGCTACATGGCTGGCTACATGTTTGGTAAACTTATTCTACTCTGCCAAATCTTTGAATTGCTAGTAAAATCCAAAGAGGGTCTGCTCATACACAATACGGAATTTCATAGTTTTAACGGAGTACAACTTACCTTTATCCTCGATCATGTTGTGTGACAGGTCTAACGTGTGAACTTGACTATTCGTATTGTAGCTTAAGGCTGCTGACAATTTCTGAGCAAAATCTCTGAAAAGAAATAAAACAATAAAACTCATGAAAAATTTGTTGTATAGTTTATCAATATAGCGGTAAATAGTAAATATCGTACGTAACATTTAAAACATACATAATGCCTGCACCGTGCTTCAAGTAGATATAAAACAATGCATTTTTTGGAAATTTCGGGGGTAATGAATTTTGAGAGGAAGCATGCGGGAGATGAGAGATGTACGTATATTTATTGTATTGTATATGCTGTACGTATATTTATACTATGACAAGCTTGTAGGCAACAGGATTGAGCCCATAAGGTGGTATATGATGTTTTTAGTTGTAAACGAAAAAAACGGTCTGTCTGGCTGGAAATGGGGTTTTGCTATAAATCATTCATTACTGTGAATAATTTAGGAGGAAAGGGTGCAAAATATTCGTATTTGATGCAAATTTTCAAGGTATTTTTCATGAAGTTATCATTATGATGTTATGTATTGCATATTTGCAAATATACCACAAGGTCCTGCACAAAAAGTCAATTTCCGCTTTGTTATTGGTAGGAAGAGGATTGCTTGTGAGAGAATAAATGTATTTCAGTAATTCTATTAGAATTGATATGTGCATAAATAGATGTGAAAAATGTGACACGATCAATCATATATTTGATACGAAGCATCAAGCATACATGATCATTGAAAAGTTATTTAAGAAATGTAGAATTAAAGAGCAGTCTTTGGATGGCACACACAAAAGTAATAAACTGCAAAAGACTACGACGAGTTATATGAGCAAAAGCTCCCTCAAGAAGCTACTTGCCCTTGATTTACGAAAATCCTCACGGATTAATTTGCAATTTCACACCATGGTCCCATACGGATACTTCACGACTTTGTTGCAATAAAGTGGAAAATTTAAGGTAAAAAAAGAATAGTTCATGAAATGAGATGAAAGTGTAAAACAAATGGGAGAACACAGCTTCCTCTTTCTTACAAAAATTGTTGTTTATAGTCACCATTTCTACCCTGACCTTCGCAAGTTTCCAGCTTATGGTTTATC
>JAHZNE010003167.1:0-17987 GCA_027744055.1 Callyntrura sp. NNG-2020
AGTGGGACATATACCATTGGAAAGAGCTCATCAAAATCTATCGTTTGGTGTCAAATTCAGCGAGATCTGAGGAGCCCCACTCCCTTACCTTACTTGTCAGTAATTTACGCTCATAGTAGAACTAAATTCACATACATTTTTTTCAAGTAGGAAGTACACAGAAGTAATTATATCAAAGTGGTCTTATGAAACGAACGAAAATGTTATAAATTGATAATATTGTCGCTTTCAAAAATATAAGGTAGGCCCCTTAAGTGTATCCCGATTATCCCGCTGGATTAAAATCCTTAAAATTTAACAAGCCAGTTCCGAGATACTGTAATTTTACGAAGTCGGATATACTTATGGGACAGACTTTACATATAGATTTTGCAGAAATATATACAGGTGTGGTAATAGGTTGTAGACCAAATATTTGAGTATGCTGTAAGTGGAGGGGAGACTGTATGAAAGTAAATCGAATTTGATGCATAAATATGTTTGAAAAAAAACTATAGGGCAATAGAAATAATTGAAGAAGTTCTGTTTAATATAAAAATGCAAACACGATTTTATATGCACAATCTGTAACAATTTGTACAACTTTAATGAAATTGCTCATCACTGTTTACCAACTCTTCTAAATAATTTGAAAACATGTTTAATTCATTATGTTATTATGAATGCCACAACTTTTCCCTGCTCTGTTTGAATTATGCATTGTTTATTT
The DNA here is from genome assembly GCA_027744055.1 of Callyntrura sp. NNG-2020. Taxonomy (NCBI): domain Eukaryota; kingdom Metazoa; phylum Arthropoda; class Collembola; order Entomobryomorpha; family Paronellidae; genus Callyntrura; species Callyntrura sp. NNG-2020. The sequence goes on from JAHZNE010003167.1 coordinate 710, forward strand.
TTCACTGCTAGTCAGGTAATCCAATTTTTGATGTGAGGGTATTAACAATCCTTAAAAATTAGGTCAAAATCACTAAACGATGAGTGTATCCAAAATTGAAGAAACATCCAACAGCTTTCCAGGACCATCTTCTAATCATGAAAAAAGCACAAGGATCCACACTGCATCGTCTAATTTTATCTACTTGTACTTTAAATATAGTTTTTATATCTGCTTTGTTCCGTATCGCTTCAGAAGGCTTCGCAACGGCGTTTATCAAATCCAAAGTTGTCTCTTGCAAAAGGTAAACATGCGTAAAATGTATTTTTTAATTTACAACGACACGTAAGTTTAAATGAACTCTTCTAAAAATAAAACCATCTTTCCACATTTAGTATCATATCTCAGGCACAATAACAAACAAAAAATATATAAAAGCTTTAAGATATGTACATGTATCGGCTTCTGACAATTGAGTTGCTAAACTATATAATAGCGATAATAATAATGATGACCTTGAAACCGTAAAATATTTGTTAGGCCCAAATTTGATTTTAGTTGCAGTATATAATGCCTGTTAACTTTGCAGATATTATGCGGAACTTTTCATCTAACTGCTCTCTACGTCTATGGTGCTTCACTTCGGCTAGCATTTCTCGGAGTAGCAATGGAATCTCCTGTCACGTATTTTAGATTGTTTGAAAATATTTTATCTCTCATGTACAAAATTATCGCAGTGAAATGTTTTTGGAGGGAGCAGGACGTGTTCCTTAAAGTTATTAACTTTTCTCACTATATTTCTTCCCAAACGAATAGTTATAGGAGAGCGACAAAGTATAAATGGGTAAATACATTTAATTAAAATATAACCAGTCATTTATCTAAACACAAACATGGCAGCTGGCAGTTAGCAGGCCGTGTATGATACTCAGGTCCCAGAGAACCAATACTCGGAGGGACCTGAATATTGGGTCTCAAGGACTTGAGTATTATATGCCACCTCCTCACTGGCTGGAACAGAACACAAGGGATATCAATTATATAAGTAATTCATTTGAATCTGCCTCTCTATTTGTTCAATGTAAATGAGCCCAAATTTGGGATACGTCCCCTTGTCCATCCGGCTCCCACAGCCTAGTTCGAAGTCTCACCTCAGCTGCTTCGTAATGTTTCTGTATATATCCTTTAATATAGGTGGCGTCTCGATGGTTCATTCTGACATATTTTATTATTTACGCCATTATTCCTGTCATTCGGATTGGGGTACCATCTTCTCGTTCATTTAGTCAGGGTACAACTCCACATCCCCACGGTGGCGGAAAAATTTACGATTGGTATCGCGCGTTACTAATAGAGTCAAAACTCTTACATTTCCATCTGGATGACACTACATATAAAAATCCACCTTCCGTCCAAGTGTCCTATTCTATTTCCGAACTGGTAAAAGCTGGCGCAACTGTTATGGCCTTATTGTGTAGGTATATCATGGGTTCATTTGTGGACGTTGGATTTTTTATGGTGGTGTTAACCCTGTGGAGTACCGCAAACGATTTTGAACATTTATTAAACTCTACCTCCATCACCAAAAGGGTAGAAGAAAATGTGGTACTCAGGAATTATGAGTCCTTACGCAATTTATCAAAATTATTAAATCAGGCGTTTGGCGCTGTCGTAGTACCATTTGTTTTTGAAGGGATATTTTCCTACGCGATTGATTTTACGCACCTGTTGTTTCTTGGAGGAGTACATCAAGGTATTGTAGTCATATCATTTTACGTGGCATATCTTCTCATCCTATACACGGCGTCGAACACTTGTAGAAAAGTAAGCTGCCTTTCATTTATTTTTTTATCCAAGATTTTTTTTAGAATACTACCATGTCCTCATGAAACGATTTATTTTTTTGTGTAGGTTCAATTCTTCAGAGAATGGTTATATGACAATGAATGTCATTTGACGCTAAGCGGAAGAAAAATTAGCTTATTGTTGGATTCCATTTCACGGGATGCCGTGGGAATTTCTAGCTGCGGCGTGTTTACTATTAACTACGGACTTGTTGGATCGGTAAAAGTTTAACTTTTATAGTTGTTTCTTTTTATGTATTTCTGATAACGTATTCAGACAGTGGAGTTGAGATGCTCAATAGACCATAAGTCTCGCTCAAGCACGGGCAACTTACTCCTAGTGTCTGAATGCGATCCCTTGATCTTACATTCGTTCATTACATTCATAGTGTATTGAATTTATTCAGCTGTGCAGCATTCTGGTTACCTATTTTATCATACGGCTCCAGTCCAAGGATTAGAACCGCCTCATGTTCTACTAATGTTAAACCTGGACGTCTAGAGTTCTTTCTTTTCTACAACAGTATCTAGTTTTGGCCAAATTAAGTCATTAATAATGACTAATGAGTCGAATTTGTCAATGGCATTTGCATATATTTAAGCTTGGTGCTTTTATTTTGGGCTGACTTAAAGTACAATTATGCGATTGTAGCCAACATTATATACATATGTATATTCGTGGTAGTAAGAAGAATTAATTTTAGCATAAGCCAACATTATTGTTGAGTAAATAAAGTCAACATCAATTTCAACTAAACAGAAAGTATAAAATTGAATTTGTGACCATCTTACCTTACGATAACATGATCGACCTCGATGTTGAATTGAAAAATGACGTGATAAATTATCGTTAATCATTGGACAATCGTATTTAAATTACTCACTCAATTATCTACGATATAACTGCGTTTGACCTAGCATGCTTTTGTGAGTAATTAACTTAATGGCAGGTATTTTATTGAATTTAATGTGATTGTCCATACCCAAACTTTATTAATAAAGCATGAGAACCGTAGCATGACTACCAATAGAGTTTTTAGTGTAATAAGCATTTGCTTAAAACAATTTATATTCATATATATTAATTTCTCTCTTCACTTTTGCAACTCGATACTATCATGGTAACTTACAGGAAGAGTTAACATGTTGGTCTGTTGTTCTGTAAGCCTGTACGTCCGTCCGTCCGTCTTACCGTTTGTCCGTCTGGCCGTCTTACCGTTTGTCCGTCTAACCATTTGACCCTTTACGCTCTAATTTCGAACCAATAATAATTTTCAAATTGTCGTTCAGAATCGATACCTACGCACCAGGGTTCATCTTAAGCTCTACGAAGGACCCCAGAAAGCAACTTCATCTCCCCGGTTAACTTTATGTACGCACCCCAAGGCGAGGTCAAACAATAAATTGTCAAGTTACAGTAGTAACCTGAATGTTGAAAATCGATACATCATTTGAAATTATGTGAATGCACCGAGTTTTGACCATCTATCAATTTTTCTCCATTGGCATCAGCGATCAGAAATTGCAAAAGTTCAAAAATTGGATTATCAAACATTCATGAAGAAGAATAAAATTTTAAATTCTACTTGCAAAAATCCCTACATATGCATCAGCACTCGATAAAGAAATAACATTCAGAAGTCGTTCTATTGCAGTCACGCCTTGGGTCAACAACTAAAATTTTAAATAGCAGACATAACTGGAAATTAATTAATGTCAATATATAATTTATATTAACACGGCAAGCAGGAACGGAGGATTAATGAATACAGAAACATTGTATAAACACAAAAATGTTTCAAAAATGCTTACAGCTTTCTTACTAATCACGCATGCAAGTTATCTAACCTATCATTGAATGTACTAGTACGCTGAAAGTATTGGCACTTAGGTATGAAAAACCTAAATTAATCTAAAATTGTTTTAATTGATATTTTCTTTTAAAAACCAAAGTTGGAAGAACATGCTATTCCACTCCATCCATTCCATCAAACCAGCAAAATATTATTACAGTCTCTTAAATTCACGTCCTAAGACGTATCCTAAGAGAAATATCCAACATACAGTCTTCTTCCAGGTTTCAAATTTCAGAAAGGTTTTTGTGTTTCTAGGTATGACTTGGCAGTATCTTTTTGTATTTCTCAAATTTGCATACTATTTGATGCTGACACCCTTGGAAGTAAAACGCATCGAAAATGGCTGGTTCAAAATCACATATAATGCTCATCGAAGGGTATGTAAGAACCTAAAAGTCGTGGTTTTATATAAAGTGTAATTTCCTTACATTTAGTCAACTTTCTTGTAGATATTATGCGGATTAATCATACCATTTGTGGTAATGACGTACTTGGCAAGACTTCGCCAAGTTTATCAAACTTCTAACTGGGACAGCCCTACTACATACTTTCAATTTTTAGAGGCAGTTTGCAGCATATTTTACAAACTGAGTTTTCTGCGTCTGCTTTGGGAGAACAAGCAAGTATTCGAAGATATACTAAACGCTTTTCATCTTTTGGGCAGATTTAAATTTCTCAAGGGAAGCTCTAAGGTACACACAACTTCAGTTTCTACAATTGCTACCATACCACTGCCTATAAATTTAATTTCTCTGAATGTTTAGATAACACACCTGACAAAAATAGTAATCGTTCACGGGGTCTATCTAACATTTTGTTTAATGCGCTGCACCATTCCCGCCGTCGGAGGTATCTCCATGTCCGCCCTGAATTACAGTTTTTGGAAATCTCCATCTGCTTGGTATAAATATGTTGCCCATCAAGGAAAATGGATTTTTTTATTTAACGATATTTCTGAGAAACACCATGAGGTTCTTCAGACATCATGTTCAATGGAAGTACCCCTGTTTCTTATAACCATTATGAGTCTATTTTATAAATACGTAATCACCTATTTCGCTGACATGTACGTAATAATGCACACCTTAACATTATGGTCAGCCGTGAGAAAATTTGAGGTTCAGTTGGTAACGGACCGACTCAATATAAATCCCATTCATCAAATTCAAAATAGCAGTAAGAAGTTTTTATTAAATGACGAATTTGCTTTTGGAGGACAACACATTATTCTACAACAATATATATCGCTGGAAATATTAGCAAAATATATAAATTCCTCGCTGGGTAGGACTACCTTACCGTACCTGGGAGAAGCAACGTTTGCGGCTGCATCATATTTAAATCGCGGCTTAATGAGTAGAAACATCCTCATAAAATTTTTGGCTTCAATGTATTATGCTTCGGCACTTGGTAACTTAATTATGTGTGCGGAAATTTGTCGGAAGGTAAGACAAAATAATATGGTAAAAGGCAACTTTTCAACTTTGTGACTTACATGCACGATGCATGCTTTATTTAGATGGACTCAATGAAAACTTGGTTACGGGTCAATCAGCAACATCTGGGACTGACCAGTGGGCAAACTGTTATTCTGTTGGATTCTTTAAACGGAAACTCGGTATCTATTACCACATCAGGCATTTTCCCCATAAACTACAACCTCAATGCGGGGGTAATTGAATACATAAGAAATGTATAGTAATTGTTTCTTGAAACGCTGGGAAACAAAACCTTAGCATTAGAGGGAAATGTCGTTAATTTCATATAATTTGTACATATTACAGATTGGGAGTGCTCTCATAGCTTACTTCATGATTCAGCTGCAAACTCCATCGTCAGCAGTCAAATAGCTAGTTCCTTGAAGTACAACTCTATTAGTATTATTTACATCCCTGATGTAAATTATTTTTAAGTAGGGTAAAATTAAAAAAAGCATTTTATTGTAAACGTTTTGAAAACAATTCATTACTATCATTTCGTCCAACTACTCCCCCCATTTTGTGTGAAATATGGTGAGGAGTATTCTACTTTTCCTGCAAAACTAGATAAAAGTGAAACTAGCCATTTTTGAGCAAGCACTAAAAAGAGATCGGAACTTTCAACCCACGGGCGATACAAAGTAATGCTCTGAAAGAAGTATTAATTTTAGTAGCATTTTTTATTAATGTTATACGTAATTACAAATTAGAAATGTATATTATAGTGATTTATATCGAAACCAACACAATTATTGTCAGTAAATAACGTCAATATTGCTATCAATCAACTAAGTAGAAAGTATCAAACTGAATTTGTGTCCACCTTCCCTTGCGTTAAAATTAAGAACCTCAATTTTGAAATAGAAAATAACATACTAACTTAATTAACATTGGATGATCCTATTTAATTTGCTTACACCAATGTCTACAATATAAATGCATGCTTGTTGTAAGTAATTATCTTAATAGCAGAAGCCGTAATTTATTCAATTTAATTTGATAGGCCACACCCAAACTACATCAATAGGGCTTGAGTACATTAGCAGTACATAGAGTTTTTAGTGTATTACATATTTTTATATATTAATTTCTACTAATTACGCTCTTAGCACATGCAAAAAAGCTAATGTTGACTATTGACTTCACTCCGATGTTATGGCAGAGTCTCCCCTTAAAGGTATAAAACGCAAGGGCTCAATCTCAGCTCACGTAGTTGCTTAAATACACGAGATTCTGTTTTACTTAAATTTAAATTAGAGGAACGCCTTATGGGCGTTATTCAATTATCCATTATTGTTAGAAATTCATTCTTTTCTGTTTTACGACTTTCTCTCAAGTTCCAAGCAATTCTACAACATGTACTTAAGAATGCCCTTTAGTTGCTATTTAAACGTTAAAAACATAAAGAAACCGTTTGTAATTGGACGCTGCATAATACGTATTATGTACAAACAGCGTCATCATGTCGACTGGATACATCTGTTTTCCAACTCAAATACGCGATATCATTATCAATACTGTCCTTGTAACTTACATAAGGAATGTGCATGTACGACTAACTATTAAACATTCTGTCCGTCTGACTGTCTGAACGTCTGTCAGTCTGACCGCCTGAACATCTGTCCGTTTAACCGGCTATTCGTCTGACCGGCTGAGCGTCTGTCCCGTTGACCGACTAGACGTGTTCAAATTAACTTTCGAACAAACCATAATTTTAAAATTTTTTTAGGAATCGACACATACGCAACAGAGTTCATCTAAAAGCTCGATGATGAACCCCGGAGGTCAACCTTGTCTCTTGAGGACACCCCCGCGATCAACAATAAATTTTCAAAATACAGCAATAACCTGCACGTTGAAAATAAATGCATCATCATACGAGTTTTATCCCTGTCCATTTTCCAAGGGCATCAGAGATAGCAAAAGTTCAACGATTGATTTATCAATAACTCGTGAAGAAAAATAAAATTTCAAATTCTACTTTGAATAATTGATACCGATGCTCCAAATTTCAGTTAAGTTTAAAAGTGGGCTTCAGAATTTATTCCACTGGGTTAGGGCCACGCCTGGGGCCAATAAATATTTTAGAAATAACAGCCATAGCTGTAAATTTCCAGACAAATGTATCATAAGTAATGTTAGTATATTATTGTACCACATTTGACTTCGTTAGTTAAACCCCAGGAATCTCAGAACTTCAACTCTAGCATTAATGATAACACAAGGATCATAAACAGGATTATTGATTAGAAAATACTGGTTAAATACCCAAGTGTTTTGAAAGTTCTTATTGATTTCTTTAACAATCGCAAATGCAAGTTATGTAATCTATTCTTAACGTCACTAGTTAGTAGTAATAATACAGAAAAGGATGTCACTTGCAGGGGTTTTATTTACTTAAACCATTAATTGCTAATTGGTTATTGTACATGTAAACAAGCTAATACTTTTACAAAAGTTGTCTTATATGACTTTCTTTGGAACGCAGGCTGGAGGAACATGCTACATAACTCCATCCACTCTACTAGGGACACCCCATCAAGTTAGCAAAATATACACATTACAGCAACATTAAGTCACGTTCTAAGAAACATAAAACTTCAACATACCCAATCTTGCCCCACTTTTCAAAAGGTGTTTGCGGATCTAGGTATGACGTGGTCATATCTTTTTATCTTTCTAAAGTTTTCCTACTACTTGATGTTGACTCCCTTAAAAATAAAACGCATTGGAAACGACTCGTTCCAAATCACCTACAATGCCCATAGAAAGGTATTTAAAAATTGTAAAGTATTTGTTTTTGTATAATTTGCGTTACTCTACAACTAGTGGACTTTTTTTTAGATATTATGCGGATTAATCCAACCATTTGTATTAATGACGCACTTGGCGAGGCTTCGCCAAGTTTATCAAATGTCGAACTGGGACAACCCTACCACATACTTTCAATTTATAGAGACAGCTTGCAACATATTTTACAAATTGAATTTTATCCAGCTGCTATGGAAGAACAAACAAGTATTGGAGGACATACTAAACGCTTTTCATATTTTGGGTAACGTTCCCTGTCTCAAGGGAAACTCCAAGGTACACGTGAGTTATTTCAACAATTTAAAATAGCAGATCTGACACTGAACCATTTCTGTTAATTTTTAGGTGACACACTTTACAATCATAGTCATCGTTCATGGGGTCTACCTTGCCTTTAGCTTTATGCGTTGTGCCGTTGGAGGTATATCTGCGTCAGCCCTGAATTACAATTTTTGGACGTCTCCATCCGCTTGGTATATGCATATTGTCCATGAAGGAACATGGATTTTTCTTTTTTACGACATACCTGAAAAGCGCGATGAAACTTTTCAGATACCAAGCTCAGTTGAAATACCCTTATTTCTCATTACTAGTTTTAGTCTATTTTATAAATATGTCATCGCCTATTTCGCTGATGTGTATGTAATAATGCACACATTAACGTTGTGGTCGGCTGTGAGCAACTTTGAGACTCAATTGAGAATGGACCATTGTAACATCACTGCCATTTGTCAGAATCAAAATCGAAATCGACATAAGAAGTTTTTTGCGAATGACGGGTATGTTTGCCGAGGTCAACACATTGTTGTTCAGCAACATACATCACTGGAAATATTGGCAAAATATATAAATTCTTCCCTGGGCATGACTACATTAACGTATCTGGGAGAATCAACGTTTACAGCAGCTTCATATTTAAATCGCGGCTTAGGGAGTACAAACGGTCTTATACAATTTTTGTCTGTGATATATTATACATCAGCAATTGGCAACCTAATAATGTGTGCAGAAATTTGTCGGAAGGTAAATCAAACTCGCACATGATTGTCATTGTAGTGCATTAAGTATGAGTGTACTTAATCACCCCTGATACAATATGCATTTTAGATGGATTCGATGAAAACTTGGTTACGTGTCAATCAACAACATCTGAGATTGACCAGTGGGCAAACGGTCATTCTTTTAGATTCTTTAAACGGGAATTCGGTATCTATTACCACATCAGGCATTTTCCCCATAAACTATAGCCTAAACGCAGGGGTAATTAAATGCATATGAAATGCGTAGCGTTTGTTTCTGGGAAAATTGGGAAATAAAACTTTAGCATTTGCAGCATTTTTGGTTAACAATTATTTAATGTGTTTTACAGATCGGGAGTGCCCTGATAGCTTACTTTATGATTCAGTTGCAAACTCCATCGTCCCCCGTCAAATAGGTAATTGCCTGAAGTTAATTAATTTCATGTGGGATAATTTGATTCCAATACGTTTTGTTGTAAACGCCTTCAACACATAACCTATATTCCACCTACCCCGCCCAAACATTCAATCTTTTTAGACATTTTGAGATATTGAATAATGACACAATGAGCCTTGACGTTTGGGAAAAAATAATGTATATACCTACTTTGTTAAGCAAACAAAAAATGCTAAATGTGTTGGAAGCTAATCATGCAAAATTATGTGAAAGTAGTACTTGTCAATTTAATTTGAATAAAAAATTTGTTACGATTTACGAATAAAGATGTGCTAATAACATTAGGCTTACAGAACCTTGTAATATATGCCTGGACAAGAAATATTGTAGTAATGATTTGTAAAGTGTCCGACGTAATGACCGTGCAGGATGGGATCAAAATAGAAAAAGAACCTCCATTTGAAGGAAAAATACTGAAACTACGCGCCTCAGATTCTCATACGAACTATGCCAGAAGTAAAGGAATGGCCGGTGCATCATTAAATTTTATTTATTTATATTTCAATTTTACTTTCTACTTATGTTTTGTTCCCTACCGCTTTACAAGGCTTGACAACGGCGTCTATCAAATTCAAAGTAGTTTAATACAAAAGGTAAGCCGTTGTACTTTAAAGTTTGATATATATTTCCAAATCTCCCTAATTGAACCTAAACTTCCCAGGTATTATGTGGGACTTTCCATTTAGCAGCACTTTATGTATATTGCGCTTCCCTCCGGATAGCATTCCTGGGAGTAGCCGTCGGAACTCCCATCACCTATTTCAGACTATTTGAAAACATTTTCTCTCTGCTGTACAAGATTATCGCAGTGAAGTGCATCTGGCGAGAACAGGATACATTCCTAAACGTTGTCAATTTTCCGCGACAATGTTGTTCTGAGACAACAAAAAGTTACCTGGGAGTCCAGACAACGAGATGGGTAAATCTTAGTTCTAATTAGTCATCAATACTAAACTTAATTTAACCGATTTAAGAAAATGTTTGGGATAACATTAAATTGTAACTTTTTTAAAATAGATTGAGTCTTCCTGGCTCATCATAATATACCTCGTTTATAACACCCTAGTAGTTCTCTTCCGTCTCCTGGAACCCTCCGCTCATCCCTTCAGTCAACCTCCCACTCGACAGTCAAACGTAAACTGGTATCAAGCGTTGTTAATGGAGTCCAGATATTTGCATCCTCATTTAGATCCTTCTCTCTATATTAATGTACCGCCTCGGGTGTTATACTCTATTCCTGAAATTGTAATAGCCCTTGTTACAGCCACGGCTTTAACCTGCAGGTATATTATGGGTGTATTTACGGATGTTGGCTTTTTGATGGTTATCTTAACATTGTGGAGTTCCGTTGCTGATTTTGAAAAACTACTGAAATCTGCGTCCGTAACGAAGAAATTTAACGAAAACTTAATTATAACTAGCTACGAATCCTTGCGTAGGTTATCGTCACTCTTAAATCAAGCGTATGGCGACATGATTATACCATATCTTGTAGAAGGCTTATTCTCCTATGCTATCACTTCAAATGATGTGACATTTTCAGGACAAGCACACCAAAGCATTATTGTCGCTGCGTGCTACATAGTGGACCTATTGACCTTGTACATGGCGTCTAATATCTGTGGAAAAGTGAGATATTTTTAAAGAGGGAAAGCGAATACACAAGAAACTATAAAATTTTAAGTATTGTTATTTGCTTTTTGCGGGTAGGTTCAATATTTTAGGGAATGGCTATTTGACAATGAACAGGAACTAACAATAAGTACAAGGAAAGTAAATCTTCTCTTGGATTCAATTTCTCGGGATGCCGTGGGAATATCCTGTCGAGGCGTGGTTACTGTTAACTACGGACTGGTTGGCTCGGTAAGTGTCTACTCAATTATTTAATTGTTCAGTTAATTTCTTTCTTTTGGTTAATTATTAATTTTGATTATGTCGTGTATTTACGAAGTTCTTTAGTATTCTGATTACTTATTTCATCATATGGCTCCAATATAAGGAATAAAATGCTTCACCATTGCGTCATCTAAGACGTACATCAAATGTTCAGGCTTTTAACTAGCAAGAGGGGCGCCTAATTTTTTGAATGAAGTTAACAGCAACAAATTGACACAGTAGGTCACCGCGATGTACCGATTGCTGGAATGGTGCGTGAATAAGAAATTGCATTATCAAATATAATTTTATGTATTTTCCACCTTGTACGCCATTTATTTAGTTTAAAATATTTTGTGAAATTATTATGAAATTTTACACAATGATAAATTTATTAAATGATAATTTTATTTCACTCGTGCGCCATTGATTGTTTTAATTAGTTTATTTTTAATGCTTGATTAATGAAAGATCACATATGTACATCTTTAATTAAACTTCGCAAGTGACCGTTTTGGTGACCGTAATAAACCCACACTTGTCACAACAGTTTTACCTCTGCAGTAGTACAGTGATTATGGCGGTCAAAATCAGAAAATTAAACAGAATTAAAAAATGTCAACAAAAGATGTAATAAATGGTTACGGTAGCTAGTAGTCTCGACAGTCGTAAATGAAAAGGGAACTACATTTGGTACCGTTCATACAACTTGAAAGAATACTCAAAGTCCCACAACGTCTGTTAGTAAAGACGCAATACGTAAATTTCTCACCGTTATTCCATGCCAGACGCCAATGTCATCAGCGCATGTATAAATAAACCCTTTTATCAGCAGATCCCAATGGTAAGCTACGTGGGAGTTGGAGATCGACATTCGGCGGTGACTCCCTTGCATACATGACACATAGCTGATCCTCCCGCCATTCTGTGGGCAAGCCTAACTTGAACAAACAAATATATTAAAATGTTAAAGCATTCCCATGTTCGAGAATAACATGCAGTCTATCACATGATTAACCTAGTATTTTGAACCAGCTTACAACTTAGGGGCGTCGTTATACATGCGAAAGATTACATCCACATCCAAGGAAGAATATCCAGGGAAGGATATCTCGGGGAAAGATTGTTTTGGATGTCTTCACGAGAGAACTATTCCTGAGAAGTTCATCTGTACAAGGTCGTCGTACTCCAGCAAGCTAATAACCAAAGAAATAGACAAAACCTTGCGGATTTTGTGGCGGTTGGAGTCACCATAATGATTTCTACGTGTACAATGAGACAATAATGAAAATTGCTAACTGAACTACTGCATTATTGAACGGCAATATTTGGGAATTGATAATATTTTAAATTTAAACCCTGATTGTAATGTTTTACGCTTCTAATAGCGTAGTGGGCATCACGGTCAAAATCAGTAGATTAAAGACACACAATGACAATACCAAAAAAGTCAACAAAGTATTAATAGCTACGCTGCTGGTTTCAGCTTGCTGGCATTGTTTGAGGAGAGCAAGATAAAAAATATCATGGGTCCGTCCGATAAGAAGAATTAGAAAAGACAAACTTTAGGTATGCTCAAAAAGCCGTTTTGGTCCTTTCAATACTGTGACGGTGTGGATACGCCTAAAAAAGGACAAGAGTATGTGTATACGTACCAAATGCACGATTCCTTAAGTTTTTTGGGTCTATTCGTAAAATAAACTAATTTTGAATACCGTACAAGACCGAGGCAGAACAAAGAATTAAGTTGTGTGTAAAATGTATTTGTTGAACGTAAAGAGGAAAAAATAGAGAGAAAAGATGTAAATTATGACGCAAAGAAAACAAACAAAAATCGTAAATAGCAACACAAAATGTAGGGTGGGGTGGTCGGGTAATATGAGCCATACTTGCATGCAACAACCCTTTTTACCCGCTTATCGTCAATAACTGTTGATGACCCTTTAGAATCCTTTTTACCCGTGGTTTAGCCATGTCTACTTGCTTTCTTTAAGGAAAGAGAACACTTCTATTAATACACGATGTAGTCTTCTGGTATGGACTACTTCAATTGGTACCATTGTTTGTGAAACATCCCACAATCCTAAATATTCTACATTTTGGCGTTTTGCTAGATTTCTCGCTCTGGTCCATTATTGAACCAGGCAACAGTGGTGTTCTTTTCCTAATGAAGTAGATACATTGTTGAACCTTATCTCTTGGCAATTATTGTCAGAATAAATAACTGACAAAAAATCATAAAAAGTGAGTAAGGTCTTTCATTCATTCCTGATCCTTTATTTATACAATGTATATTTATGTTTTCTGGAAAATTACTGCTTGTTCTTATAGTAGTTGCCAAACTGGATGAACGAGGGACCTTGAGAAATAATCACTCCAACCCTCAACAATCGCTCCCTTCCCATCCTCAGCCACATTTTTTTACGTATAACGTTAATGGATGCGGAGGCAATGAGCCGTAAGGAATTTCAGGGTGGACATTTGCCGCTTGTTTCCTTGTTGTTTCAGCCCTGAAATAGTGGTGGGTCTGTAGGACACATTTTGTTGGTATTTACGATTTTTATGTAAACAAAGTAATCTTTCTTATGACTCATAATTTATATCCTTCCTGTTCTCTGCTTTTTTATCTGGTCGGTCAATGATATTTTTAACATATCCCCTTCCTTTATACAAATATATTTTTTCAATGCTCCGATCATATCCTTTTTATACCAAAATCAGCACAACGACGACGAAACCCGGAGGAACGTTAAGGAACCGTTCACTGGAAACGGGTTTAATTGTGCTCTGATGGAATTGTTTTTATTCCAGCGGTGAAAAGGATTTTAAAGTCTTGAATTTATAATGCCTTCACGTACAGTTCCCAACCCCGGAATTTTTCTTTTCGTCTTCCCTGGACGGCCCCCTAGCTATTTTTATTTTCCTCTCCTGAAACAATGCAATGCAGCCTACGAGTGACCGGGTGGCTATTAATACTTTCGAGTGACTTTTTTCGTACTGTGTGTCTTTCATCTTTAATGTACTGACGTTGAGCGGATTACCCACTGCACCACACTACAAAGGGCAAAATTGTTTTGTGACGACAGATGAAGAAATATGCCAACTGCATTGACCAGCAACAGAACTTCGGATTCGAGGGTATAAATTGAAAATTTTTCCGAACTCCCGGTAAATCGTTGACTGGCGTTCATTCCAGTTGGTAGTTCAGTCAACAGCTCCTAATTGTCTCCCGCACACACACACAAAAAATCATCATGGGGATACTTACCGTCCCAACGAGTGGAAATTTTACGAGATTTTTCCTATTTCTGTGGTTGCTGACATTCTTCAGTACCATCACCGTCTACAAATGGACCACCCAAGAATACCTCTCACTTGACCACCCCCAATCTTCCAATCTTCCCCCTTTGTTTTCCCTCCCCCCGAAAAAGGCCGTTACCATTGTGCCATTACAAAAGGGGAACGATTCCGCCGTAAAAATTGTCCTGTGGGTGAATCCATCCCGACCCATTAAACCAGAAAGACTCGAGCAGTTGAAGAACACGGCGAGGATCATGAACCGGAGGGATAAACCAATCTGTCACCATGCGTGCCACTTCTCCGTGAGCGGGAGTCCAACCAAAGCGAAGGAAGCGGATGCGGTAGTCGTTCATCTGCACAACGACGGTCACAAATTGTAAGTTGGTTCGAAATGCCTTAATTGGTCATTTGGATGGACGTAGTCTCGAACATTTGAACTCTTCAGCTTTTATTGTCTCTTTGTTTAGGAAAGAGTTGCCCGCCGAAAGACGGGAGGATCAGCTGTGGGTCCTGTATGCCAGAGAGGCCCCACCAATGGTCCGTTGGAAGACCGCCCTTCAAAACGTGTTTAATTGGACCATGAGCTACAGAACGGACAGTGATGTGGTGACCCCCTACGGCAGAGCACTGCCCGTGAAGAAACCCCAAAAGTTCCTGACATTTGCGGGGAATAAATCGGTGGAAGAGTGGATTCGTGGAAAATCAAAGTTGGTCACGTCGGTGATCTCTCACTGCTCCACGCCCTCCAATCGAGACCTGCTGATAAAGGAATTGGAGCGTACCAATCTGGGTGCCGTGGACGTGTTCGGGGCTTGTGGATCCCAACCCGCTAATTGTAGCCGCCAAGAGAAGGATTGCTCCGAGTTCTGGGGACAGTTGGCCAGCGAGTACAGCTTTTACCTGGCGTTCGAAAACAGCTTGTGTGACGACTACATCACGGAAAAAATTTGGCGCAGTTTGGAGCTGGGCATGGTGCCGGTCGTCTACGGGAGGGGCAATTATGCCAAGGAGGCTCCTCCAGGAAGTTTTATCAATTTACGGGATTTCAAATCTGCCAAGAAGCTCATGGCCTACTTGAAAATGCTTTCCGAAAACCCGCTGGAATATCAAAAATATTTTGAGTGGCGACGACACTACAAAGTGGAGTGGAACAAGGGGGACTGGTGCATCTTGTGTAGTGCTCTGCACGTTCGCCGGATGATGGGAGGTAATATCTCTCACAAGTCGTATGCTGACGCAAGGTGGTGGTGGAAACACAATCCCACTTCGGGAGCTCGTGCCTGTAAAAGGAAGCCCTTCGCCTTTAAATACACTTGACCTTGACAATATTTCTGTTTTAAAATACATCGGTAATGGCTTGTTTTAGCATTATGTGTGTTACATATTACATGTTTCTAAAGTTTTAATTTCCAAATTTTATTATGTCTACACTAATTTTTCTTTTTTGTAAATCGCAATCCAAAATTTCCATAATTTGTACTTTGAAATGTCCCTTTTAACATAGATAATATTTTGCATTAAATAAATTTTCATTTGTAAACTGTCACGCAAAAAATATCTAACTTTACGGGGTATCTTGCAAATACCACTTTATTTAATTTTCAGGCATGCATTTGATGGAAAGGTGTTATTAAGAGCCCCATTTCCGTAAATAATTATTTCCCGGACATTTATCGAATAGCATAATCTTTCTTCGTATTTCGTAAACACAAAGGGAGTGGCCGTGCATCAGGGATTTGTACAAGCTTAACCTGTCTTAAAATGTCTTTACCGCCAGAAAGGTAGCTATTTATAAGTTCTTACGTGCCTTCATCCCAGGACTTGTACCTCTTTATCGGAGATTAAAAATAGGTTTACTCAAAGTCGNTGTACAAGCTTAACCTGTCTTAAAATGTCTTTACCGCCAGAACGGTAGCTATTTATAAGTTCTTACGTGCCTTCATCCCAGGACTTGTACCTCTTTATCGGAGATTAAAAATAGGTTTACTCAAAGTCGAGCAAGGCATGACTCTAATTTTGAAAGGTCTAAGGATAATACTGTCACACATACCGCATTAATCCTACTAATCGGCGTCACATGATACTTCTTTATTAATACCCTTGCTGTACTATAAGGTCCTCAAAGAGAAAAACCTTTAAAATGACTTGCACTCACACTCACACTCTACCAAAAATAACATTGCTCATTTGACGACCCATTAATACCAAATCGTACGCATATGAAGTTTTTTTAATACATTTTCTCGACATAACTTGAATGTACCCATTTTTTGAATGGAGAAGGCAGAAGGTTGATGTTAAGTATCAATGCTGCTGCTACTATGCTTCACATGAGAATCAGTCATGGCTTTGGCTTAACACTTACTGCGGGGGGAACGCTCTATTCAGGTTTTTAATGAGACCACTTTGTGCTTACTTGGATGGTCAAAAATGGAAAGTGGTCAAAAAGAAAATTACTGTGTGGTTAATTACAACCTTTGAGCGGATTAAAATGAGAGGGTGATGTTAGCTTCACCATTGTTAACCGTTTGTCCCCAGTAATCGTTAAGGGTAATAGAAACATAATGGTTGGTCCCTCCCACCTCCTTGTATATAGCCATGTATAGTCCCCTAACTTATCAATTAAATTACTACATAACCCGTGACTTTTAAAAAATTT
>JAHZNE010003168.1:0-20540 GCA_027744055.1 Callyntrura sp. NNG-2020
GGCTTTATGCCGTCCGGGCTTTCTTCCTCACGGGCTTTTTACCTTCCGGGCTTATTTCCTATCGGGCTTTTCACCGTCCGCGCTTATTTCCTCCCGGGCTTTTTGACCCCGCCGGGCTTTCTTCCTCCCGGGCAATCCACCGGTAACGGAAATCACAGTTCCCTTTTCATAAGCACAAACATGCATTAAAGATTCCAAAACCATATAACTACAAAAGTATTATAGCACATGCAAGAAGAGATTAAAGATTATAAAATATTAAAGAAATCATTAAAACAACAGCACTAACACGTCTACTGATTGATCATATCCTGGGGCATCTTCGTACATAGCTGCTTTAAGCAACTCCGGTGCTAAATAACCAGGTGTACCACAAACTTCTGAAGAACACTCCACGATCAAGTATAACACCAAGCGAAGAATTACAAACGAATTTAGAAGAAGGACCAACAACCACACAGAAATCAGGAGGACATGCAAACAATTCGAAATTGAAAGATCAGTGAAAACTTCTTATTACGAATAAATTTACATACATGTCTATTTTTTGATCATATCCATCGGCAAGTTCAAACATGTTGCATCGAATCATTTCTGGTGCTAAATAGCCAGGTGTTCCACACAAATCTATATGGAAGTTCAGTAAAATTTCAATTCTGTAAATAAAGCACACCCACGCCACGTTTGCTATTTGTAAAATAAATTATTGTAGGCCAGTCAATGTTCGAAAAGAATTAAATTAATTGGGAAGATTAAGTGTACAAAGATAATTAAGTACATGTACTTCAAATTAATTTTAGTATGCACTGTTTAAATGCAAGTAAATAATTAGTCTTCTTGCTTTGGATCAGATCACGAAGGCACAGATAATTTGAAACTTTTCATTCAATACCAAATAATTTTTCCTCGGGTTGTAGAGCTTTGGCAAACCCAAAGTCGGTAAGCTTTATGTTATAACTGTCATCAAGAAGAATATTTTCAGGCTTCAGATCCCTATGTACAATACTTTTTGTATGGACGTATTCCAACGCTTCGAAAAGCTGCTTCATTATGTACCTAGAAGTCGATACAGGAAAATATATAAAAGTTGTAGAAAGTTAGAGTTGTATATTTACCTGGGACACAGGGACGTTTATCATAATTTATAGAGATTTACCTAGTTTTTTTCTCTGATAACGTAACGACATTCGTTAAATAGTCAAATAGTTCTCCGTTGCGACATAATTCAAATACGAGGAAAATGAACGTATTACTTTCGAAGACGTCATGTAGTTCAACTGAAAAATAAAGTTAAGTTATTTATTTATGAAAATTATAAAATCATTCAGTTCACAAAGGGAAGAAACAGGGTCGTTATAAGCATAGTTCATATGCATATTATATGAAAACACGTAAAAATGAAGAAACCAGTACGTAGAATTACTACAAAAATTACAACTTTGTTTGTACCAATCAATTATTAATGATAGATCAACTCATACCTTCCTAAAACTTCTTTCGGTTCGTATTTTGCGTAAAATTCTTTCGCTGCGTCCTGATCAGGGAGAATATCATCATTCTCATCACGAGCCATACTGGTAGTAATTATTTTTTCACCTTCAGTGAACCCTTATCGAGTTGGCGTTTGCAATTATGTAAGCACTTCAAACGCACACAAATGCATACTTGGTTCACGAACACTAAAATGTGATTTACATTGCATTAAAATCATAGTTAAAACATTTGTAAAATGTTAGTACACTGCAGCTAAATTAGCTTTCACTCTTACTTTTCTTTTAAACGCCGTTTATATTGATTCTAAAATTTACCTCATTCTAATAGACGATTTAAAACAAAAAAACACGTTGGTACTTCCAAGGGTGAAAAACCTCCGTTGACATATCTACGCTCCAGATGTATAAGTAAGCAAGGTCGAATATTATAATTACAATTGTGGTTTACAAGGAGCACGCGTTGAAAATCCCGCCTTGCGACTTAAAACAAATATTCACCTTGGGCGGTACACCTTGTTTCACCTTGAAAATTAATTAAAGGTAATTAGAGTATGCAGATAAATATTTTTAATGTATTTTTAAAATTTGATATTTAGAATACTAACATTCAGGGATAATATGAAGTTGTGTTTTCACAACAAACGCAGACACTATAAAAGTTAAAACAATTTAATGTTCAAACGTCTTGTGAAAATTCTGTATGTACTTTTTCACATTACATATATCATCTTCATGCATGTCAGCCTTGGAAGAGAAATGGAACCGAAAATTGAAACACGACGGTGATCTGGAAAATTGCCCAACTGGTTCTGCTGAAAAGTGAAAAACATTTAACCTTGCTTTTCGACGGACATTTGTAAAAGTGTAAAATGAAACTAGCACGGAAATGGATTTATGAGGTATATGTTTTACCTTTATGAACTATTTTGTCTTCTCCTGGGTGCTTTCTCGGAAGTTGCTATTGTATTTCAATTATCTAAAGGGCAACTCGTTATGAAGAGAACAGGTAACTAGAATCAGTAGCAGTGCAGTAGCATGTCCGTTGTCTTGCTATAGAGTTTCGAGTTTACTATGTTGCGACACATCTGATGTTTGCATTGCAAATATTGCAATAATAATGTATGTATGAATCGTACGACTGGCTACACGCACTACGACGTAACGAGTGTGGCTTTACAATTACAGGCATGCTCAACAAAACATCTGATTTCTGTTAAAAGTAAAAACTTAGCACATTGTGTATCTATCTCATCTAAACACGACGGCCTTCTCGCACAAGGGAACCTCTTCTCACGTGATATTCCTTGCGCGACACCTACCCCGTGGTCCCGTCCGCTGCGCTGTTCACTTTTCCTGTGCTAATTATGAATTAAATATCGTTAGAACTTTCGTATACGCAATTCATGGTGATCAAGCTGCGCTTTCCATTTAATAAATCTGTGTCACCATTCCTAAATCAGCATACAATACTGTAATGGCAAGGATTAATAAAATTGAAACTTATACCATACAATGAGGATGGATTTTTATATTTTAATTTGCAACAAGTGACGCACGTGCCAAGTCAGTGTCAGTGCATTTCTTAAGAGTATATGTTAATTATCCATACTTTGTATGTTATATGGTAGTAGTATGTTTAAAGGTTTAATACGCTTTTTAAGTATCAAACGATTCCTTTGACTATTTCCCCATAATTACTCTGTGTAAACCTTGTGCCTTTTATGGGGAAAGTCAAAAGGTCATGTTGTTCAATGTCATGTCTGACTGAATTCAGTTTATTTAGCCCCGAGAAGTCCAAAATCCAATTACATCTGCAAATGTTCCCAAGTCTATAAATCTTATTACTACGACACGACGGTGTCTCTGTTACAATGCACACAAGAAGAGATCGTATACATATTATGTCGCCAGCCATAGAGGATAACCACCAAATTGAAGCCCACCTTTATGTTATATTGAATGTATTTCTCACGTATAAATACGTATCGTTCAAACTTACTACATTTAACTGTCTAATGGTATCATTACTTACACCTAGTTTCGATTTATTCGAGAGTTATTTGCAAATGTTGCTGCAACTTTTTTCTTATTTAATACCTGATTGGCGTTAAACTTGAACTTGCGTTGTAACGTGTGGCATATGGAGGTGCATACACACTAATTAATAAAAATGTGGGCAGACAAACACAACGGTCAAAATGCGTAATATAATATATACCTGGTCACAAATAGCCCCATGTATGTAGCTTCCTGGCAACTGCAAATGGTTGGTACCAAGAAGTAACAAAACCTTTGAAGCTATGGCCTCAGATGTCAGAGGAAACTCTAATATGCGTATTTAAAATAATACAGGCCTTCTATTTGGTAATCAAATTTTATCATTTTAAATCACAAGTTTCATCTTGTCCATAGATTACGTTTTATGATTAATGTAATTGTGAATACATGACGATTTTAATGTTTAATATTAAAGTAAACTCATTATACTCTGTAAATTTAGAAAATACATGGTAAAAAACATAAAATGTCTACATTACCCCATATATTACTGAAAATTTTCACATTTCGCAAAAATTTATTTGACTAATCAGTAACTATTTCTGAAACCGGCGAGCCCAATTTCGACCATCGCCAAATTGTTTTCAAAATTAAGGAACTTGTAGAGAATGGTTAACGAGTTCAAGCTCGAAAAATTTAGGTTAAAAAATAGCATCAGTCCGGCGGTATGGACCGTCCAACCCTGGACCGTAAATACACGCTGGTGCTCGCAAAACAAGCTTCTGCAGACATGCAACTGAGCACAGAAAATCAAGCAAAAAATGGAAAAAAGGGTTGTTTTTGGATTTTTGAAATTACATCAAATACTGGAGTTATGAGCGTTACAGAATTAGACATACATAATACAAAACTTCCTTATGAACAACTTAATTAAAGCTTATGATTGCGTTAATTTTGTAACGCTCATAACTCCGGTATTTGATGGAATTTCAGAAATCCAAAAACTACCCTTTTTTCCTAATTTTTTGCTTGATTTTCTGTGCTTAGTTTCATGTCTGCAGAAGCTTGTTTGCGAGCACCAGCGTGTATTTACGGTCCAGGGTTGCACGGTCCATACCGCCGGACTGATGCTATTTTTTAACCTAAACTTTTTCGCGTTACAACTCATTCACCATTCTCTCCAAGTGCCTTAATTCTGAAAACAATTAGACGATGGTCAAAATTCGACTCGCCGGTTTCAGAAATAGTTACTCTAATGTGTGCATTTAAATTGTACGAAGTACCATAACTTGACATTTGTACAATACCAATAACCAATGGAGATAGAGCTGTGTGCTATTCAGCAGAACCGTTGGGGAACCAGTATTGGATTTTTTCGGAGAATATTGCCACCATAAACTCAGTACTTCCAATTATAATTAAAATAGGCCTTGTTTGAACTTACAATACAATAAACACTTAAGAAGTGATGTAGATGATTTTTTTGTAAAAACACAGACTAATACAAATTTTGGAGTACGCTTGACGTTTTAGATATTACAAAATGGAAGTTTCGCAGCTATTGTGTCTGCCTCTCTAGCGATTGTGGCTTGTTTGTTGATTGTGTGAGTTATGGTATGTAGTTATTTTCTATTTTGCTCGATCATCTATTCTGACATTCAAAAAGCTCTATACATTAGCACCTAACATGATATATGTATGTGCCGCATGCACTATTAGCTGATTTACATTTCACATTACATTTTTTACATTGTAAGTTTGAGCTTTGGTCCATAGAGTCACAATGTGACAAAATGTGTTGCTAAGCTTTATAGTACTTCGCTTGCATCCACCAGATACTCCAAAATAGGGGATTCACAATATCGACTTACGAAGATGCCAAAATATTAATTCGTTTTCGAGCTATGGCATTTTTTCATATTGACCAAATGACCACTCACCTATTTTAGTGCCGCAATGGGTGGACCGATTAGAAACTGCTTCGATATAATTTTTCACCTGTAAATTTTCATTACTTTACTTCTGCGCGCTATCGTTTTCATCTTAACATGTGGTTTTTTACAATTTGGGTACTTCCGGTTTTGACAGAATTGTCCTAATTGAATGGTACACAATCTGAGGCGATCCCATATCGACACCCGTAAACAATTTCTCGTTCTCGACATATTACTCGGACTGACAGATGAGCGGTGAAACAGATGGACAGCATAAGCTTTATGTTTTCTACATGTCATAAAGTCCATCAGTAGTGCCTAAATCGCTACAAACGGAGAAAGCGTAAAATGCATGTGATGATGAGTTCCTCTTCCTCTACTTGTGTGGTGTTGAAGTAGTGACTTATGTGTCAAAGAAATCTATGATTTGAACATTGTTTTCCATCGAACTTTTTTATTTTCCTTGAACTTGTGATTTATTCCTCATTTGCATGTTCTATGTTTAGTGCTGTGCTGCTTACCATAACCGATCGTTGCAATTTGCAAACCCCAAACTTTTAGAAGAAGGAAAAATCAATCTGTGTGTGAGTATAGAGGTCATTGAACTTTCTCTAACTCTAATTGGTTTATATATTCAGAAAGTGAAACGGTGTACGAACAGCTGGGAAATTTATATAGAATAGAAACTTGTTCAGGCAATATTTTTATTTTCGTCTCGACTCGACTGGTAAGGTAAAGTGAAAACCAATTTTAATTCTATAACTACTCCAGGAATCAATTTGGAGGACAACAAAATATAGTAGTTTAATTTATATTTTATCTGATATCTTTCCACTGACTTTTCTCTTCGGTTAGAAAATCTGACTTGTGTGATGTATGACGAAGCGTTGGCCTCATGCTACTCCTTCTTTTTGACTTTTCATTGTCTTTGGTAAGTAAATATACATTGTATTGCTGACTCCTGCCAGTGCTTGGCTGCTCAGTTCAGTCCAGTTCTTATTAAAACTTGTATGGTGTCTCAAACGGGAAACTTTGTTGCACACTTTGGTTTTATTAGGTAGGCTACAAGGAAATGTGAAAAGATTGTGTCTGTGGCGACCTCTTGCGACAGAAGCATGAACAAACTTTAATTTTTATATAGCAACTGGGTTTCCAATTTTGTACAAAGGTACATCCTAGGGAATTATACCATTATACCCAGTTTGATCAAAATTGTTTGACACCCGTGTTGTCCATGGGCTTTTTTAGTTTTTCAGGAGTTCTTCATCAAAGGCACTTGCATGGTTATGGATTAGCGAAAACAATTTGAACTGCGCTTTCGTTCACGACATATTGAGTCCAGGCCTACAGGACGGATAGACAGATTGATCAAGTTTTAGCAGGAACTATCATACACCGTAAACAGCAAGCAGATTGTTGAAACAAAAGACAATTCTTCTGTTATCATCAGATTAGGTTTAAGGAATTTTAACATCTGACATCAAAAGCACAAAGTGCAAGTATAAATATTAGTTAGAAAGAAGTGTGTAAAGTTAAAAGTGAATGTGTTTAATATATAATTAAAAATAACTTCACGTTTTAAATAGCAATCTTACAAAACAAAATATTGTCATGAAATGTAGTTGGACACAAGTGAAGTTAGTATTACTTTATTCTGTATAAAATAGTTATGTTCATATAGGAACTGTGTATTGGAATTATAAGAACTGCAAAAGAACTTTCATTTATAGTCTCTGAGCTGCCCTTTTTAAACTGCCATTCATCAAATGAATTAGTTGCAATGGATATTAGTGATACTTTTTTTCAAACCAGTTTTGTGCTCTGCTATCTTGCAGTATCAAAATTACTGGGCTACCCCCCTTCCAGGTTACACTAGTAGGTTTCCATTAGGCGAGCATATATTGTTTTGAGTTTTACATTGTACACTATGTTCTTGAAATGAGCAATTGTGTAGCCCAGATTAGATTGTCAATGAATACTTATAAATGAACTAAGCTATTGTAGTTATAAGTTAACGGCACGGTACAATGACAATGTAAATAGTCGTCCAATAATCGTACATAAAACTTTATTCCGTCAGTACAGATAGGTTTTTTGTTGCTTTTGAACAGCTTGTTAGTGTCCATAAGCTGCTAATGTAAAATGGTGCACGGTGGGGAGTAGAGAGATATTTAACACTCACGATTTCGTTAACAAGTATATAATTATACAATAATCAAAAGTCTTTTCTACTGTCTCCGCTTCCTGTAGTTAAATACTGACAACTGATTACAGGATGCGACTCTACGTCGGTTTTCATTATTCATTGTTTTGTACGGCTATGTGCAATAAAGATACCAGTCCTGATACAGTTAAGAAAGTGTCGCTACCACTATTTGAAATTTAGTGTTAATTTTAATTTAAAGTTGAGTTCAAGTAAAAGTGCAAACAAATCAACCACACACATTACGACCTGTTGAACTTTGTAATTTACTGGCATGACTGGTGTACGTAAATTTTTCAAAATCATATTTGATTACTTATGAAATATTTGTTTTTTTTTGTTTTTATATTTCACATGACATATTACTTGCCACTTGGATTTTTTTAATGTTAAAATGTATTTATAATGTTGCAGTGACAGCTTATCGAAAAATGGAAAAGGCGGTGCAGACAACAGGAAGTTTTGAAGTGGATTGTTGCTGTACATAAGATCACATTAGCAATTGTGTTCTTCGTTCATAAAATTTTGTGATAGGACTGTAAAAATTGACTAATTAGCGCGAAAAGTCGCGCAAGTTTGACTGTTGACTGTCCATGAACACAACTGTAATTTTTATTGCTTCGAAAGCTTTATAGTTATACTTGATAAAAAGTTAAAGTGACAATGTTTCGAACGAAAAATTGGCTGATCTATCACCCTGTGGATGCCAACTTAAGCATGACTCCGTACCGTTACCGATTACTCCCATGTCAATTTTTTTTCCATAGCGGCAAGTGCAAAAACGGCGATAATTGCTTGTTTTCGCACGGCAGAATACCACCAATGCTGAAGAGTCCACAAGTAGATTATCGTTCTGTAAATACATTGGCCGTGGGAGTTAAAAATGCTCATTTAAGAAGCCCGCCAACTAATACAACTAAAACGGCCCCCAGTCACAAATGCAAAGAAAAATCTGAGCAAAAAAAGGATAATTCTACTTCATCAGAAGAGACACAAGTAGAAGGAGCCGGTGGTGGTCGTCCCAGTACGCCGGTAAGAGAGCAATCCGTCGAGATCCAGGTTTCACCACAGACGATGGTCGATATCAATTGGCCGATGCTCCCTGGATGTAACTCGAATGAAGGTACTTAAAATGTCATTTTCATGGAAATATTAAGCAAATGAATAGAAGTTTCTAATTAACGTTTCTAAAAAATAAAGGAAATACCGATGCTTCAAAAAAGTCGACTGTGGTGAGAACCTGGGCAAACAAAGTGAAGTGGGGACGACCCCATGTGCCATCTTCTTTACCTGTTGACTCGACACCCGCGACAACCGCGAAATACAGTGCAACGACGAGCGGTAACGGTGAAGATCTTAATTCGGCCTCCGATGTCAGAGTTGAAGATGACATTCCAAGAGGAAATGAGGACGAGCAAATAGTCAGTCGACCTTGCTACAGTACTGTTGTTAAATCAAATTATGTAAATACCTTGTAAATCTTGACTCAATCACTAAACAACAAAAAAATATAACATTCAATGTTGTTTATAAAAACTGCCTTTGCCCCTATTAGAGAACATTGGCTTGGTATCCACACGGTGCAAGGTGTAACTGTAATATAATTCCAATTTACCCTTACGGTAGTGTATACATGTATGTTAAAGTATAGTCTAGACATTCAATGACAGTGTTTAACAAACGAACTTACGTAGCTTAAATATGTATTATGCATAGTCATGGAAATAAGCGAATAAAAGGAATTTTAAAGCTTTAGATAAACGAAAAATGAAATTTATGTATGCCAGTAAAATACTTGTATAACAATTAATTGGAGCTACGCAGGGATACGTCATTCTTATCCAGTTTTCATTTTACAGTAAATTGGTGTTCTGATTGGTGCGCACAAGACAAAATTGTCTTGCCGCCTCATTGACAATTTTGGTGATTTAAAATAGTAGAGCCATCACAGAGTTTATAGAAAAAAGTCTTTTGAATGGACAGGCTTCAGTTCAGAAATATTCGCTTTTGGTAATGTGGGTGGGTCGGGAGTGGTGTAACCCTTGCCACCTTTTGAGAAAGGATGACTTCATTCACGTCAAGATGCCAGCATTTGCGTACGCGGCATGTGGCATGATGGTTGGGGCCTCGGGATAAGGCGGTGAAATTTTCTTTTGTCTCATACAATTTTTAAAATCTCTGAAGTACACAGACAGTGATTTGTCCTATACTGCCAAGAAATATTTAAAAATAGCCAAATTAAAGGCGCCATTATGAGCATCCATATTCTCCGCTACCGTGTTGGCAATATGTACTGCCATTTAAGGTACGCCAATAATATGCGTCTAGACGTTATTGCCCCGTAGCACATTGAAAAACGTCCAAGACATAACATGATAACCGTTTTTAGCGAAAAAAAAACAAAAATAAAAAATCCAAAATTCAGCATACGAAATGAAGGAGAAAGGTTACCGAAGGAATTGAAACAAACTTAATTATGTAGAAAGTTATTTGGAATAAGTTTTTGTAAATTCGCCCCATATTTCCATGCTTATACATTATTATACATATTAGGAAACACTTCAAGTTCTGCGACACCGTTGGTCTGAAAGATAGTTAATTCCATTGAATTTAATGGCATGAAGCATGTACAGCTTATTGAATCGAGTATACTGCCATAATCATAACTCGTCATAACCATAACAAAGTTCCAGCTTGGTACGGACAAGAAGACATTCCAGTAATTTGCAGTAAATCAAAATGGTTAAAACACAAATCTGGTTTTTAAGAATTCAAGTGTACAACTAATTTGCTACTAATTAAACACCGGGTTTAGTTGCGTTTAGTGACCAAACAAATGTTTTAAAATTCTGTTAATCAATACATACAAAATTGGATCATCCAAAATTTATATAGGACCCAAAACCAAGAGTGTCACATGCCACACAATAATGCGATGTCGAAGCCACAGCAAAACTCGTAAAATCATACTGTGCTGTGCACACACATGCACTACACAGCAATACGTATTTACTACTGTCGGAGTGACGGTTTCTCTATAACCGTAACATGGTGTGTCGGAATGTCTACTTATACTTAGATTGATACCAATATGTACCATCATTATCGCCAGGGCGGAGGGCAGAACTGAACAAATGCATATTCTACATGAAGTTGAATTTACATACATAATACAACTAGCGTACAACGTATAAGAATGCCGACAAGTTGTCCAGCTCAAAATTTGTTTTTACACATCTGAACATGAACCGAGAAGTTCTCAAGAAAAAAATGCATAAAATTGTATAATTTGCAATACTGCCAGTCGTCAATGCATACATAATTTAATATTTAAATATTAAATCTCTTGTAATAATGTACTACACATAATGACATTCTTTATGAAGTTTGTTGAATTTCATGGTCGGCTATGAATTCTAAAAACTTGACATATTTAGATGCTTTTATTCAACATTCCAGTGGAAAATAAAGAAAGTGTGCAACTATCTATATTATTCTGCCTTTTTCTCAATTCTTTTTCATTATTCCTGACACCTGAGAAGTCGACTACCTACTCATTCCTTTTATTCATTAAAAGAGCAGTGTAAAGTAAATTATTAAAATTTGTCACATACACAAATTCTGCATTGAGCTATATGAACCAGCCCTTTCCTAGATGTTCATCAGGTGGTGTACCTGATTGAAGTACGCCCAATATCAAAGAATTTGTATTTTAGAGAGAAGCTTGTCATGTTTCTTTTGCGATGCAGCATCACAATCACACCACTTATAAATTAGTTGAGTCTGGTCTGGTCTGAATATATGTAACTTCTCCCAAACTCTACCTTTCCTCTTTTCCACAAATATCGTTTAGACGTCGCTCAATTCAATGACAATCGATTTGCATGCCCATATCGTATTCCAGATTTAGTTACATTATTTTTTAAACTGTATTTATTAAGTGACGACGCTTAATAAGAGATACTTAATGTGGTTTTTGCGCGTCCGCCTATCTATCCATCGTACCATCGATATTTCGACAACGACAATTTTCAATTTATATTTGTGGAAGTCGAAAGGGGATAGGCCATGCAGATGCGAACCCCTTATTTACAAGTCTCTGGCAAAACCAAAAGTGCTTCAAAAGAGTTAAAACGTTAAAACTTTGTCTCCCTATGGTACGCGATAACGCGATACAAGAGTACATTGCTACATGCCAAAATGTACACCGAACATGCGGTCTGCATCAATGAACACGTTTCTAGTTTCTGCGACTTAGCTGGGTATAGGTCAACATGAAAAATTGTAACTATTGAGGATATCTAATTTTGTAGCTCCGTTTCGGGAGTCATTATGGAGCGTATGGCAAAATCCGAGAGTGCGCCAGACTGTCAATGGATGCAGTTTGGAGCTTTGTGAAAACGTACATTGTCATCGTTTGTCGATCCGCTCAGATGACACCTACCTCCGAAGTGAAACAACGACTACAAAATGAGAAAAAATAACAATTTTGAAATTTTGTTGATCAGGAAGGCGATGGATGCTCACCGTTAAATGTGAACCTCATATTTCGGCGTATGCCACATCTTAGGTCAAAGTTTAGTTTCCACGCATTACATTTTTCTTATTCTGCAGATCAGTACACTTAAAAACCTGGCAGATTCACTGATTCTGTATTTTACATTGTAACTTTCCCGTGTTCATGTTGTACACAGGATCTTTATTAACTACAGAAAACTTGTAGCATGGTATTGCGATGTAGTCTGTCTGTATATATGGACATGCTTACTCACAAACTGCTGAACGGATTTACGCAAAATTTGAAACACAATCGTTGTGAATTTGAAGGACATGGCAGGTCAATCCCTAGGGGGTAGCACAGGAGTTGAATTTAACATACGTCCAAAAGAGCTGAAATTTGGTGAAGAAACTTGACAAGGTCAGCGGTTTTCAATATAAATTAGAACTTCATACCCTAAAGTACCTCTATAAAGCATTCTCATCGTCTCTTTAACGTATTAACTCTTATTGATACACGATTTTCGACAATCGACTGGCGCAATAAGGCATTCCAAGGTAAATTAACGTACATATGAAGGGCTTTTCATCAGATAATCCGTCGCTTTCAATAGCTACATATCAGGGGGTTTACACCTTTCTAGCTAGTATAGGCGTTTCTTCGATACGTGTACATGTAAATGTAGATTTAACACTACCTCAGTTCGTGCATTCGTAAACTATTTGGTACGTTATTTCGTGCACAAAGTAAAATGTAATGTTAAGTGAGTACAACAGTTGCAGATGACGGTATACCGAATTATATGCGATGGGGTGGCACTTGCAAATAATTGAGATCCTGTTAGTATAAAGCACCATGAAAAAGTACACTGCAATGGAAACATTTCTTTCTAGCGACGAATCATAATATTGTGTCCAAACACACATGTATGCAATTATGTATACGTATAAATGTTCATTCATACAAGAACAAAATTCCTTGAATACGACGAGAATATCTGTATCTATATAGCATTTTATATTGATCATGGGGTGGAGCGGTAGTGATAGTACCAACCACCGTCATTAAATGACAATATACAAATGGTATATGTTGCGATGTGATGACAACATAAATGAACATATTAAATGAACATATTAAATGAATATATATAATATGATAATACTCTTGAATAAATCAAAATAAAATTAATAGAAAAAATTATAATAATTTTGTCGCGAGCAATTCGCATTGGTAGAACGTCAAAAAATCAAATAAAAAGATAATGCTAGATAAGACTTTGTCCATTTTGTAAATATTTAGTACTTTGTTCGTGTAAAGAGGGTTGAAATATCCCAAATGTACCCCAAAACTACACACGAGTCGTTTCGCTGTGTAAGTCACATCACAGAAACGCTTCATATGTCCAATCAAATTACACTCACTCATTGAAATAATGTACAAAATATCCGGACGTTTTAATACTACATAAAATGTAATTGATGATACATTTTAAACAATTACTGTGAGACGACGATAAACATTCTGTTACTAACAGTAGCTGTTGTCAAATGGCAACGGGCTTCTTGTTGCCCAAAGGCAAGTAGTCCGTAAATATATTTGGGAATACGTAAACATGCGTATTCGGTTACTTTATCAGAACTATTACTAGTATCATGAATGCCAAAGTATGTAGTTTTGCGATGTACTATGTATATTGCATGTAGTATGTAGTAGATGATGATAGTAGCCGTGTTGTAGTGTAGTAGGGGTTCGAGATGTGAGGCCAGACAATGTGATTTATTAACAAACCGCATCATCGGCATACTTTGAGAACATCTTTGATACAGTATGGATTGTACGTAAGTACTGAAGTAGCGATTATTTTCTAATTTTGCATCGAAGACCAAGCCAAAGTTTCTCGCTTGATATGTTGTTTCAATTTATACTGTTGACTTCGTCACTTGTGAATGAATTTTGATATTTTATGGCTGTTGATGCCATACTCTTTAATTTCATTATTACAACTACAACAATATCATGTCTCCTCTGAGTAATTTAATTTACACCCAACCTTTTGGGTGGATAGTAGGTGATAGGTACAGTGCAATTTGTAAGAGTTTGTCACCGGCAGTACAACCACGGTGATGATGAAAGGAACCCAAAGTTGTTAATGAAGGTGTCTTTTATTAAATTAGCACCGCGCAGCGCACCCACCGTCGTGTAGTACACTACAGAATAGTACAGAATAGCAAACGTGTATGATATACTACAGTAAACTCTTTATAATGTAAGCATATAACATAGAACTGACGCATTTAATCACTGCCAATCGCGATTAGGATTTAATAAGAAGCTTAAATTTTGTTCCAAATTTTTTAATAGCAGAGCAGCGGACAGACGGCATTAAAGTAGTAGCATAGGGCAATACTACTACATACAAATACTTCGATTCGCTGACAAGGATATATATATAGAGATAGAATATATAGTATGAACATAAATAGGTCATATCATATGTGGATAGTGTTCTGTATGTCAGGTACAAACTAATCTGTTATTGTTACAGATTCATCTAATACAATATTCGCCTTTCAGTACCACAGTTGCATCGAAAATATATTTTGAAAGAAATACTTGTGTACAAAGCTCAAGTGTTATACTTGACTCCTCTATTGTTTTGAGTCATCGCAGCAGCACTGCGGTACCAATATGTGGTTTTGTCATTGTGTGGCACTGTCTGGCCGTCCGTCCGTTTCTATTTCTCATAAATGGCTACAGCTTAACAGCACGTAGCGGAAAATTACTGTGAAAACAGATTCCAGTAAGACATAGTTGCTGACCACATGCTATGCTAGTAAATTTTAAAGTCCAAAGTAATTGCATTAGCATACACTTCCATCTACTTTTCATGATTAAGGGATAATTTGACTTCAAGTGCCGCCGCAGATTTCGAAACGATAAATAATGAGTTTGTATTTTGATGGACTTTCGAGTTATTTTTAGTGTTATCTGTGAGGTCAGTTTAAGGGTTTTTAGTATGCACATAATATGACATGACATAATATTCCAGTTTTCAAATCCAAAAAAAAACGTATTGAACGACTGGCATGGAGCTTGGAGCTTTTTGTGTTCTGCGAGCAGAAAAGAGCTGACCGTGGTATAAATACGTACCCATTGTAACTGTAGTTTCGTACATTATACTACTCATTCGTTTGATTGTTCATATCACTTGTAGTTCGTAGTACTGTATATAGTCCAACAACCAAGTCAGACCCTCATTGTCAGGTTTATAGCCCAAAACTGAGGGCGAGAACAAGAAAGAGAAAAAGAAGATATAAACTACGACGAACACAGGTCTATGATGGAATATGGAATTTTCCTGTATTATATTAAGACTGGCTCTGTCAACCAGCCTGGTAAAAGAGCTTCAGAGATGCGCCGGATGAAAATGTACCACGTTCAAATAAATCACTTTTGGTTTACTACAGACTCCCGTTGCACCATAAACGTACAAAAATTGGCATAGCAGCCAATTTAACTACGCGCTTTAAAATAATGTCAACTGTGGAAGTCTGTGACCCACCCTTCCGCAGGGAAATGATCCCACTATCTCTGTAAGTGGCGCCCTCCTTTTTCTTTCTGTTGCATCAGATATAGAATGAAAAATAGATTTTTTAGCGTTCAAATTTTGAGGGCACCACTTCCACCCGAGATATTTTAATTTTAAAACCAGCCAATCAGACCTTCAGAACGGTGGGAGGGGTGTGGCTTAAGCCTTCCCAACGGGACCCCAGCTTATGTTGGATTCTCGGACCCTTGCTTTTAACGGGTTCCGCATCTAATTTAAGACCCAACCGTACCGTAGTTTAATCGGCTGCTATGTCAATTTTTGTACGTTTATGGTCCAACTGTGACAGTCTGTAGTAAACAAAAAATGCTTTATTTGGACGTGGTTCATTTTCATCCGGCGTATTTCTCCGTAGATTTGTGGAGAGCTTCAATCTTTTGTTTTTTTCTAGAAGACATTATACATATTGGTGCATGAGGTGCTGGTGAACTGATGACTGATGACTGATGGATTGGATTGGACACATAAATTAATTCACCTCCTCACCTTCCCTCCAGGAGGCGGAAGGAAGGCAAAGAACAAGGAATCGCTTCTAATTGCGACATATGACCTTTACTTGACACTAAAGGTGACGAATTATAATTTTGATGTTACGAGGTTTTATAAAGCTTTCCTACTAAACATTCAACAATGACAGTGCTATCCTTTTTAAAATGCTGCTTTCAATCGCTTTTTTACAACTTAGGTCATCAGAAAAATGGGAAACCGATCCGAATTCTATCCCTTCGACTACGAAAAGGGGAAAGCCAAATCCAGTCCTCACGATTTTGTTGATACATTAAGAGGTAAGTACTGCAGATGCGCTACTGTATGTACAATATTAACGTATCTAAGCATGCTCTACTATAAATATACACCACTAATTTTATATACCATTACTTTCTTTCAGGTTATAACATGCAAGAAAGAAGGATATATCAGAAGGTACACGTACACACAAATATATTTTGACTTCTATTCAGTTTCCGTGCGTAGACTAATCGGCAATCATGATCATAGGAGCTATATATACGAGTGCTATTCAGTGCTAGTTTGAATTGTACATAGCACATATTTTATATTAACTACTACGAATTATATAGTGTAGCACTGGTTCAATGGTAGGTTGGTTGTCGTCGACGTCGTCGAATGTATAATCAAAGGATAAGAAGAAGGAAGATAAGTAGCCTAGCCAAAAAGTAAAGTAAGAGTATGAAGTAGAGTTCGTCGATCGTCGTTGTCCGTCGTCAAAATAATATTCTTTCTTACTACTTTTTACTTTACTTGCATATTACATTACGTACTACGTCTAGCAACGTCTGTTTCAGTGTTAAAGTAAGTGACTATTTCCCATTGACAAACAATATTCAAATAATACAACAAAATAGTAGTAACAACAATCAGTAGTACAGTGAAGAAGAAAAATTAATATGTAGATACCTATTCTGCATTATAAACAACTATTAATATTCATAACGGAAACTACTTTCTTTTGAGATTTTTGAACGTGGAGTTAGAGTTTAAATTTGGTGGTGGTGGTGGCTCACAAAAATAAAAAAACGGAGGAAAAAGGTATACTAATAGTAGTGGTTGCTTATAATGGATAATTATCTCTAAATCTTGACAAATTTACCCAGCGTCTCTGTTTCGAAGAAGTAGGAGACACAGGGGCTAGCGAAAAATTTAAATGAACGTAATCTTCCTGGTATACTGACATTCCGTAATTTAATAGGAGTAAGAATGTCGTCTAGAGCCAAACCCACTTTTAGCTTACTGCTACCTACAACCTAAATTTCCATAACAATCTACCTGAAATGGTTGAAACTACGAGTGTTTGTAAATTCGCTCACTGAATATTCTTCTGATTCTGAACGTTTTTCAGATACACCACAGGGAGAAGCCCCGATTTCGTCAATAAATGAAATGCACAAAGACTGTCCTATTCAGAATGTTCGTAAATACAAGTTAGTGTAATGAATCACTTATCTGACTATAGCGGTATAGGGAATGTCAACGCACAATAGTTCAACCTTTCAGTAAGTCCGTGATTACGCACGTATGAATCAATACATAGAACGGAAGAACCCGTGACGGCTAACAGAGCACACCAGTAGCTTCCAAAACTGAGATTTAAACAGTTTAAAATAATCTTAAATGACTGAAAGAGCTTTGAAACTATTTCGGTCGAATTTACATTTGTGCTGAGTTCCAAAAGTTTTCTACTTTGTACTTTCTAGTTTTTGGTTTATTAAGAAATACTGAAGTCCAGACTTTTTGATTAGCCAGTAAAGTTAGTACATAAAGCAACAAACTGTTTAGTGTAAAAATCGATTTTAGACATTTATCTGTCTGGGGTTAGCTGAAGTACAGTTTCTCCGAGGATTTGTCTGCTGTCACACACAACGACACAAATTACAAGCCGTCGCGACCTGAACTGCTGACATTTCGTACTTGGTTGGACTTGCAAACGTGTAAATTTAATTTGTACTAAACACACTGTGTAAATTCTGACAAATTTTTCATTAGTGATTAGATTCTAGATTTGAAATGGTGCGTAATGTTCCATAATCTGTACAGTTTTGATAAACGCATTTTCAACCAGCCGTCGTCTCCAGATTTTTGGATAGCGAACTTGCAACTGAAGGTGTACAAACGCTTAATCTCGCCCCATAGTAATTAGTAAATTAAACGCATAGTTCATAACTTTGGGCGAAAGGCAAATGTTAATACGTGAGATAGCTGAGTGTCACATTTCGGACACATAAGAATGTTTCGATTTCTTGTGTTGAAGTAGATAATTGAAAGTTCAATGACAAAGTCAAGTGTAAGTGCTCAGTAGTCAATAAAACATTTAGGAAGTCTACGTAATATTCTGCATTACAGACAGAATTTTGAAATTATCACGCCATCAAACATCATAAGTAAGGACTGTGAAACACTAGAAGAAATACCATAAAAGTCAGTTTACGACTTTGTTAGTAAATTCGTGCCAGATAATGGCGCGTCTCACGGATGTATTTAGAGAAGGCGAAACAGCATTCAGAGGACTTAAACATCGTCGAGTTCCAATTTTTATCGACGACAACATTTCGGTAAGTGTAACTTGCTTGAACTTGAAAATTAAAATTGCAATTTTCTTCGACAAAATTGGAATTTAAACAAAGAACCAAGTGGTAACTGTCACGTAATAATGGCGACAAGAACTAGCAACTTTTTAAACCACAATATATAGTCTATTGTCATATTAGAGGGAATTTAGACTCTGACATTATTTGCTATACAACACGTATATGACGCAAACGCTAACACAAAAGGAAATTGTTCATGCTCCTAGTGTCAAAGGCCTCCATGCAAAGGAGGCTTCAACTTGAGGAAGGCCTCTTGTCTCTTTTGATTTTACTGTTTAGATCTAAGCGTCAGATTATTCTAGAATGTAAACTTTACCATGCTTTTTCGTTGCCCATACATCAGTGTTACTTAGCTATGGGCTATAAAACTAATTTTACATTAACATGCATTGTCAAGCTTATATATAATTGAAAGTAATATATCTGCTTCCGTTTACTATTAATGAACGCCAATTTTATAGCTCATCCCCCGATTGCATTAACTGCGTGCTATTTGCAATCCCATCACGTTATATTTGTGTTTAAACAGTAATATTGCTGACTGTCAATCAAATTTGTTTTGCTATCGGAAGTCAACAGCTTTAATATTTCTAACCAGATTACTTACAATTAGCAGTTAACTGTGGGAGTATTTAGCAGCTTTGTGTGCACATTGGCAAATAATGCATTGAAGTTTAAATGCGGTTCCATAGCTTATATTAGAATTTATTTCGTAATGCTGGTAATATATTTTTAAACGAAAATTTTAATTTTAACGTTGGGAATATGTAAGAGGTAAAAGTTTAAGTCTTATTTTAGTATGCAAGTCGAACTATCGATAATTTATAACTTAAGAAGACTTGTATATGAGTTTATTTTTGGGGCCTAACTATGTATATGTAAGTCCGATACTATGTAAATGTGATTGCACATATAGTTAGTTGCGGGACGTAATTTCATATGCAAATATTGATACCAATAAGAGTTAGCTCACCAAATGTAATTCGTCAATTGGTAATAATTCCTAATTACTGATTATAAACAATTATAAATAAACAACATACAAGAAGATTACACAGTAATAATTTGTAGACTAGTGTGACTTTAGAGATTATTTTATAGGTTTTGTTAGTAATATTAATATTGAGGTATATTGACCTTAAAGCGATTACGAAAATATGTTTGCGTTTGATATGAACAACCATTTAAACATTTGATCATTTCTTGTAGCTGGTTGACCTGCAACCAGCTACAAGAATGAATTTTGAATTTCAAAGTTATGTGTTAGTAATTTCATAAACATATATATGTTAATTTGAATTTGATATTGGTGATGGTGAACCTTTAATTAAATGTGTCGTGGCTTAAAGTAATAGTCAATTATTTCATTATATATAAACTGATTAGACCATCTACTAATATAATACAAATTGTATTATACAATTTTTAGCAGGAAGTTGGAAAGCTTGTATTGAAAAATTCATGTTTGGAATTAAAACATAAAAAGTACTGTCATCTTATCTAATCAAAAATATACATTACATGCAGTAAGACTGCTTCCTAACAAATTAGTAAGTGTAATAAGAGACTATTTTAGCATCGGCCAGTTAAAAACTATAGGGAGTTCGCTAATATTGTCTGTACTGAATTACATGCTTATTGTAATTGGATCAACTAGTAAAATTTACATTACGGTAATGGACAAAGTATTGCGATCA
>JAHZNE010003169.1:0-10654 GCA_027744055.1 Callyntrura sp. NNG-2020
TACTTCGTGTGTACCCAATAATTTAAAAAAATATATTTGTCCTTCTTTCCAAGTTTCAGATATTCCATTTCTAAAGAGGAACGTAACATTTCATTCAATGTCCATGAATCACTCTTTCTTTTCTTCTTCCTCGATCGAAATTTCTGTGCGCCACATTCACATGTAGGTTTTCTACGGCAGAGTAGGCTATTTTCGGTGGCTTACTCTCTGTACGTTGTACGTTTACTGCCACATCTGTATGCTGCGTGTTACGTCCGCGTCGGTGAGTTTTAATTTGAATACATGTGGGCATTCACCATTTACTGCTGTTATGTATTTTTTTTGCTTTTATTGTGAGCCTGTGTCGGACCAACAGAGAAGAAGGTACACTTCGTCTGAAAAAGAAGTATTCATTAAAGCAGCTTATACTACTGTAACTCAAAAATGTGGAAAAGCTTTTCCAGTTTGGTGAACTCAACACCGCACCGTCGGTCGAGTCTATCGCTGTAAAGCTGTCGACTTGAAGTTGTCGGCATAGCTGTAGTACAAAAAGTTTAGTAACATAAACGTAAAATGTTTTTAGATCTTGAAAATGCTACCATATCCCCTTATATTTTTATCTCCCCACACTTGTTTACGGTCGGTCTTGTCGTGTTAGTGTAGTCAACTACAACATGCTAGTACTGCCACTGCCACCAGTGCCAATGGCACTACTAACTTGGTAAAAGGCTGTTTTGGTGCCATGAACCATGAATGCTTGAACGCTAATCACGATGAAATTCTGATATTGTGGAGGAAAAACGTCGTTTTATGTATGTTTTGTCAGTCTGTCGGACACGACAATCGTAAATGGGACGGGCAATGCAGCAACGAAGCTTTAATAATTTAGTGGTAAGAAAAGAAGCATATATTTGCAATGAATCATTTGTTGACCTTTGGCTCACTCCTTCAGGATGCTGATATGCAAATAGTTAACTTAATGGCATTGCATTTTGCAGGAAACAAGAAATGTAATAGTTATAAATACAAATAAAAGTACATCATAAATTGACTATCCTACAGAAGTAGACACAGACATGGAGTTAATGCTGCATTTATAATTTGTACACTTACGATACTTCCATACTCCCAGTTTATTACGACTCAATGAAGTAGGTTCATAATAACTGAATCAACCCCGATAGATGTTTCCAGTTTTCTCTGTGAGAGAATCGGTTTACTGAAAGTTATAATAGGAGTAACAATATTGTACTTACAAGGAAAGGTTTCGAACTGAAGCCTCTGTTGGATTACAAATTTATGCTCATTTTGGTATGAGGAAGTCAGCCCCGCACCACCACCAGTTTGAATGGACCCTTCGGCAGCCGCGGAAGCCACATGAATAAATATATGCAAATCTAAAATTTTCCATTCATATAATATGTATCTTATAACATGGGGTACAATGGCACTATGCTTTGGAAACCTATGGTAGATAGAGGTCGCTATGATCTGGAGACACTGCTGGTGGTCATTGTGGTTTGGGGAAACTGTAATGAGTCGATATAATTGTGGAGCCTTATAATTGGGGTACTATGCTATGGTACAGTACTTTGAGGGATCGGCGTTTGAAAACGTTCTGCTAGGGAATGCAAAAATGTGAAGTTTTCAAAGCGAGATTTTTCCCTTCACAAATAACTTATCAACGTGCTCACATTAATTTACGTACGTATATATGTAAATCAGTAGTCAATTCAATGGTAATGAATCCTGCATGCTAAAATAAATTAAGAAAAATAAAAGTTACCCTAACATATTTTACTTGTTTGTTGGATATACGTTCTTTAACGTAGCGTACAAGTACAGAAGCCCTTGCTTTCCTGTGAACTCGATAAAACTAAGCCTTAAGGGGATTTCTTGTCTAAAATTGTAAATGGTGAGAAGGATCATTTGGCTTAAAATTTGTTGCTATGAGTTTAAGAGTTCATGATGCATGATGCTACAATGTGTAAATGGCGTAAAGTATTTAAAACATGCAACAATTAATGTTACATAAGGCAATTTTCAATTGATTTATTTTTGAAAACTATTCCCAGTTAGGAGTCGTTTTTGGTGTCAAAGGACATCAATTAATTGGACTAATAATTCAATATTTTTATAAATCGTACATATGTGTAATCATAATCATAATTACCATAGAACATTCTATTCTAATTACTGAAAATCTTTACCCGCTTTTGATACACATACTAGTTTACCATTTGGTGTACATACTCTATCTTGTATGTTGTAAGTACATTTCACATTGTAGGATCGTAACCCCTTAAACCGAGAACCGCATTTTATGCTACTACAGTGCGTAGCGCAACTAACGTAGAAAGATGCATGAATGATGTAGAAGTACATATGTATGTGTAAAATGGGCACATTTTTTTTATTACAAAATACAAATACCCTGTAAATTCAGCTCCATTTGGGTTTACATTTCTGAGATACGGATGCGAGTATGAACTGCTCGTTGTTGTTATTGAATTTTTTCAGTGCACACAGTGGGGCACATTTGACATGTACACAAATTCATGAGTAAATTAAATTAGTTTCGAAATATTCCCAAGTCAGCATGACGTTTAAATTGTACGTTCTCTGAAAGTCGGATTTTGTGATTTCCTATAGGCGCAATAACTTACCTGTATTTCATGATATGCAGTGGGCAAAAAATCATCATACAGCCCCCATACACACGCCGCATCATGAAGTTGTAAAGGCGTCCCTATACAAATATTAAAAATTCTAATTTAAATACAATGATTTTTTGTGCGTTGATCATCGGCCCGCATAGTTAGTGCAAATAATTCCGCTACAAAACTCGCAAGTAGCTATTATTACACATACATAGTTCAGAATTTACAGGAGAAAATAGATAAACAGCCAAAAATAATGTGCAAATAGC
Organism: Callyntrura sp. NNG-2020; assembly: GCA_027744055.1. Classification (NCBI taxonomy): domain Eukaryota; kingdom Metazoa; phylum Arthropoda; class Collembola; order Entomobryomorpha; family Paronellidae; genus Callyntrura; species Callyntrura sp. NNG-2020. The sequence goes on from JAHZNE010003169.1 coordinate 2,909, forward strand.
AATAGTACAATGTAATTCCAAAACAATACGGCTTGCCTTGTAAATCTAATTGACAGTTATAAAGTTAGTCACGTGTTATGATATTAAAACAGATCACTTTGACTGACTTATCTATAAATAATAAAATAATAAAAACGAAAGTACATTTTGTATCGCATGACCTATGCGTGGAGAAAGACACTGGGAGAAAGTTCGTTTTTAATGTTATTTATGGACATAAATATAATATATAAGGGTGAAAGTGTCCAGTGTGTTGGGTATTCAGACAGTTTTCTGTGCCCATAATATAAATATCCGTCAGCTGTACAATGACAGCGGAAGGTGTGGATATAGACTTGTATGCTGATGATATTGAACAGGATTTTAACTCTGTACGTTTTACGTGATTATAGATTAAGATCAAGAATATATTTGTGTTTTTTGAGTTAATGCTTCTTTTTGTAAAACTCAGTGTCGTAGTACAGTGTTACACATCGCTTCTTGTTTTTTTTTGTTTGCAGCAAGATGAATTTGGAGGAGAAGGGGTTGACCTATATGATGATGTCATTACAAATTCTTCAGGAAGACGAGACTCTGAGAGTGGAGAACCTGGAGCTGATTCCAGTCCCTCTGCTTCTGCATCCACCTCAAATAACGTTTCATCGAAAACAAATTCGTCGGGTGATCATAAAGAGGGCATTCAACCGTTAAGGAAACATCAAGTTTATATAGGAAATTTAACTTGGGTATGTTAATTTAATTTCTGTTACGATTTGCATGTAGTTAAATTACGGATTTTCAAAGCAAGATTATCTTATTATTTCATTGAACCAGGTAATAACGCATGTCTATGTTGTGAGTTAATAAGCGATCATGCTATCATTATTTTTGCTAAAGTTTAATTTTGGTTGTCTTCTAGTTTGAGGCACAGTCAAAAACAAGACCTACTCAAGGCGCACAAGGAAATCAAGGCAATATGAATATGAATATGATGGGTCCAAGAGGTCCAATGGGACCCATGGGGCCACAAATGGGTGGCATGGGAATGGGATTCGGACCTAGAATGATGATGGGTCCTATGAGAGGCGGTCCGCGTGGTCCTCCAATGGGTGGACCACCGCCACATAGAAATATGGGACCCAATCCAGGACCCCCTGGCAACTACAACCCACCAAATAGACCACCAATGGGTCCGCAATCACTACCTCCCCCTCCTGGTCCTCCTCAAAGACCTCCCCCGGGAATGAATATGGTAAATTTCCTATTTTGAAATGACATAACGTATTTTTAGAAGTCTATTATACTAAAAAAAAGCAAACCATTTTTGCAGATGCAAGGGCCTGCACCTCAAGGTCCAATGCCCCCTAGAGGACCAATGCATGCCCCGATGATGGATGCAAGAGGACCGCCTCCTCGTGATTGGAATCGACCTCCAAGTATGCTTTTTTATTTTACAAATACAGTCCTAGCAAACGTTTTAAACTTAAAAAAGTGATAATAACAACTTTCCCGTTGTTGTGTTAGTGAACTCATATCCACCACCGCATGGTCAAGCACCGTTGCCTCCTCCAGGTCCAGGCGGACCTATGCCAGGACCACCACTTCGCGGAGGTCCTCGTAAGTGTACAAAAAATCCTTGAGCAGTTCTAATGCCGCAAAGTCGTTGCAGTTATGTCTTCATGATTGGTTTGTTACTTGTAGCTCCTTTGCAAATGAGTGGTGCTCCGCCACCAGGTGCTCCTGCGCCACATATGAATCCGGCATTTTTCAATCCACCAGGACCCCCCGGACCGCCCCAAGGCGGCCCTCCTCCTCCTGGCTACGTTGGCCCATCTCCTAATGCAAGGGTATGAATCGATTTATCTGTAAAATGAATAATATGTATTTTAATTTAAATACTGTTGTAGAAATTGCAGGAATATACGTTTACATTCGATAATATTCGAAACCCATAATCATTGCTCGGCACCTAATAATTTTATTTTGCACTTTTAGCCCCAACCAACCAATAATTATCCTCCGCCCATTGAACATAGAGAAACTCCTGCCATAAGTGATGCAGAGTTTGAAGAGATAATGGGCCGGAATAGAACTGTATCAAGTTCAGCTATATCTAGAGCAGTTGCTGATGCAGCCGCTGGTACGAATGAACTTTTATATTATGAATATGAATTTATGATTTGTTAGTGCAATTGGTGGCTGATAATATTAATTTTTTGTCGAAATTTTAGGAGAATTCGCGAGTGCGATAGAAACTCTTGTGACAGCTATATCATTAATTAAACAGTCAAAAGTTGCAGGGGACGATCGCTGCAAAATACTAGTTAGTTCACTGCAAGATACACTGCACGGCATCGAAACTAAAAGCTATGGACGAAGAGGTAAGCAATATATAAATATTCTGCACTCTTACTACTTTTTCGACATTTTTATTTTCGTACACAAAGCTAGTAGCTATTATTAAATGTTATCATCGTCCATATCATAACAACATGCCACAGGCCGCAGCATGATGCTAGACTTCCCTAGATTGGATAGGTTTATGCACGTGACAATAATACCACACAGCACACAGTTTAAAAAACAATGCCATTTCGGGGTTGGATTTATTTAGATTTACATGGAAAAGAACCAAACTGTAGGTTTAAAGTATAATTCATACGTTTTACATAATTTTATTTAGATTACGACCCCAGTGTACATATAGTGCAACATTAAGTTTTATTAAGTTTAATTTTAGTCGCCCGCCCTTTCATTCCACGTATCCACAGCCAACAACGGGGCAGATTGTCTACGCTGGTAGACCCGTTTGGCGTGTACACCAAACTCATTCTTGGTGTTGGTACACCAAGACCAAAAATGAGTACAAATGTTGTGGCATTGTAATAATCAGCTGATTTATTATAACAATAATGCAATTATTTTTAAAATTACTCCTCTGCTGATTACTACTACGATACTACACAATGAATGGTAGCACTATATTTGATTTAGATTTAAACTGCTTGTTCACAACGGTTTAAAAACTCTACGTTGTTGTTAGTCCGTTTCGTTCGGCTGGCTGACTCCCGAGTCCTTCAGTGTATGCCATAGAACAAATATTGTATTACTTATGACATTGGAGATTTTTGCGTTGTTATTGTTGTTGTAAAATGATGACAGATAGTATACAAATGATCTCGGTGAAGCGGAAAATAAACACCACGAAATAATCCATTCTTTGCATTTCTATCGTTAAATTAATAGAAAGATCAAGATCTCGTGAACGTGACAGACATCGAAGAAGTAGAAGGGATAGATCGCGTAGTAGAGAAAGGGACTATCGTGATCGCAGTAGAGAGCGATATTATGATTACCCGCGGGAGAGGTCACGGAGTCCTCGAGAAAGAGAATACCGGGAGGGACGGGAAAGGTATTTATGGTTTTTGAATATATTAACATTTAATGATTAATTTATGCAATTGCTTTGACACAGTTTCATGTTAACTTTCATTTTGCAGCAGTAGCAGCAGATATTATGATGAACGGGATAGATACCGCGAACGGGATACCCGGGAACGTGACCGTGAAAGGACTCGTTCAGAAGGGGATAGAAGTAGAGAAAGAGAACGTGAGCGTGAGCCTTCAGAGCGTTCTGAAATACATAGAGCCACGCGTCACTAAAATATCGTGCAAAACGTTAATAATGATGTACGGAGTACATTTCAAAATGTTTTCTAGAACTTCAGCATAATTATTGCATTTTATGTATTATGTTAAACTGCTACAATTGTTTATATGTAGTAAAGCACTACTTTACAACGTTTTTTTATTTTCCAATAAAATTACCAAGTTTCTGCTGAAAACAGATGATTGCGGGGATAATCCTTTTTATTATTTCGTTCAAATTTGTGTAAAGGACAATTGAGAGGCGCGAAATTCAATTTTGTTAATGAAATTGTTGAAGAAAGAGACGCAAACACAGTTTTGCTGGATTTTTTAATAATACGAATGTATGTATTTTCATAAAAACAAAAATGCAAAACGTTATACAACTCGCATTTATTATAGCATATTGTCTTTTGTATAGTGTAATATGACTACTTTAATATATTTCCTTCAGATATCCGGGTCTCTTCATGAGCCTGGTACCGTTCGGATGTCCAGGGGTAAAACAAAAGATTAGAATGTATAGAAACACGGCTGGTACATATAAAATATTGAAATAGAGCCCCGGACATCTGAAGGAAAAATGTACTCCACGTGTATGTATGTGTACAAATTTGTTAACACGCAACGTTAACCTTCCTTATTTAGCATTGTAACGACGTCCTCGACGTCCATTTTCTCACATGTACCTTTGGACCACTCATCCAAGCTGTCTAAGCCATTGGGCTGTTTTTTAAGTTCAGCTTGTTCTTTCTGTAAAACCAAAAATAATTATTGTTGTAATTAATTGACTGTGATACTGAATGTGCGTTGCACTTCAGCAAAAAACGCGAAAGGTTAAATGTAAATATAAAGTTTAAGTAATTTACCGCGGTGTCTAATTTGGCAAATTTTTCAAACATTCTTGAGTAAACTTGCTTCTCCCGCTCTTTGTGTTGTTTTATCAGTTTTTCACAATACGCTAGGTGTTGCTTGGCAGCTTTATTTTCTGGCTCCAATTCAAGAACCTTAAGAAAATCTTTCTTCGCATCATCCGCTTCTTTTATTCCTATGTTTGCTAGTCCTCTCCGGTAAAAAGCCTTGGAATTGTTTCCGTCTGCCTCAATTGCGTCGTCAGCAAACCGCTTAGCCGCCACCGGTTCATTAAGTTTTAAATGGCAGAGGGCCTGGTTTAGGTACGATGCCAACAGTAATGATTTCCTCAACTCCTCTGCTTCTCCTTCTAACACTGCAAGAGTTAGTCAAGTCAATGACCCATTAAAAACATTCAGAATTGTTTGATAAACATGACACCATGACAACAGCGCGAAAAAATTCAGTCATCCAGCAGAGTTGGAAAATATTTACGAACAACTTGTTCGATGCAAACCATTAATTTCGTTTCCGAGTAATTAAATATCTAATGAATAAATTTCAACTAATAAGGTGCCACTATAAATTGCTTTGTTTAAATATATACAGTCGACTATTTTCGGCTAAGAAATTTCTTCCGAGTATTACATGTACTACATATGTTGTTCGTAATGATATTATTGGTTCCTACACAGGGACATAGTTGCTCAAGAAAATCCCTGCTGATGTGCCTTGCACAGTTACACGACGATGTAAGTTTAGATTTGGCGAACCTTTATGTCGCTGCCATGCTTTAAAACCTTCAACGTTTCTTATTTTTCAGTCATATTACATTTAAATGAGTAGCAATAGTTCTTTTACATACTTGCTTCAGTTTTCAGGTAGTTCACAATGTTTTTGTATTGACGGCAAGCAAGAAAATATTTCCCGTCCTTGAAATAATTTGTACCCTTGTCTTTGGCTTTTTGTGATGCCTCGATCTTTTCCATGCCGTCCATTTGCCAAGCCTCGCGAGACTAAATACAATAATAAAAGTAATAACTCAATTTAAATACTCAAAAATAATATTTTCGCTTTGTGTATTGAAATACGAACGTGAAGGGGTCAAAGGAGTAAATTAGTACCCTGTCGAAACTGTCCAGTTCCACCGTGTACGTAACTGATGCATCAGGCGGAATGTTGAATTCCTTTGATCCAATTGATCCAAAGGCATATTTGGGCCCCATAGTAAGAAGAGACTTTTCGTTCTCACTAAATTTGAACAGTGCCTTTTCTACCCCGTATGGAATGTTTTTTTCTGATCCTTCGCCCAAAACGAAGGTGACCTTACGGTCGTCAAATACAGTACCTTGGTATTCACCCTGAAGAGAAACTGCATAAGAATTTTTACAAATAAATTTTCGAAATTCCAGCGCGTATAATGAAATTACATTTAATATATCTTATATGGCATAACTGTACCTGTTACAGTGGCTCCTTCGTTAGGATTTAGGAACTTTGATTTACCAGATACTAGTTTTTGTCGTAACAATGCTCCAGACTTAGAGCTAGTGAGATCTTCCGGCTTGTAATCGAGTAAGGTAATCTACAAGTAGAAGGAGAATTAAGCAGACACATTAGCTAAAAGTGATACATTGTTTGAGCAATTGTGCAATTTTTGATTCATGTAATACTGACAGAGACACATGTATATGATATTATTAGAAAATCAATCATACTTACTTCGAAAATTAGTGGAGAATTTCCTGGTATTTTTCCAGACCCGTTGGCCCCATATCCGTACTCAGGGTGAATATATAATTTTGCACGTTCATTCTTTCGCATTGTAGGATATACCCTGCTCCCATCCTTTGATTACTGACCCTATCACAGGAAACAAATATTTTAATATCATGAAACGCTAGTTAAAATCATCTACCTGTATAGCATTAATTTGATTGTGTTATATACCCTCTCCGACCAGAAAAGAAAAGGGTTTTCCCCTTGTGTCACTTCTATCAAATGTCGTTCCATCAGGTAGAGTTCCAATGTAGTGCACTGACACTTCACAACCATCCGACGGTTGACTCGCCGGCCCAGCGTCACCTTCACTTAAGATTTCTTTGTACAATTTCCCATTTAGCTCCTTCGAAATGTCGACACATCTTTCATTAATGATAGGTTGCAACAGATCGACTTCGGCGGGCAAGTCCTCAGCAATCATCCCTTCCATTCTACCTAGAATGAAAATAACATTATTGATACAGTGACTGTAGACGGTAGGGAAGTCAAGTTCTTAAACGTCTCTTTAAAAAACGTTTAGTACAATTCGTAACGACAATAAATAGCTTTTTTAACTGACAAATCTTACCAACACAATTTTCACGGCCACCGGCGTGAAATAGATTTTGCTGACTTTGATAAACAAACAACCGTTGCTTCTGACTGACTACAGTACATAAATACCTGGACTACCTGAGTAAATTGTTTTAATTTGATTGAGAAGTTTTCGACATATAACGTAAAAATACTTATTGTATGGGGAATGTCACAACGATGACTGATGAAAGCGCTTAATAAGTGCTTTGCACCTATTTGCTAAGATTTGCAAATTAAGTGCAAAGATATTGCGTTTGTAGAAGTAAGTACGTAAGTTGAAATAAAAATTGTTCGAATGAAAATAAAATTGTCACGGCACGTCACATTAAACAGCACTAAAATGCTACGCTGACTTTGAACTTACTTACCTAGCTTAGGTACGTAATACACACATGTAGTGTTACAAGACGGGAGAAATGCGGTGAGTGTAGATCATCGCGTTACACACATCCTCTGTTTCACAGGAGATACTACCACAGATAGAAATTGAAGAGGCTTCCACAGAATTCTGGAAATACAAGAATTTGTTCATGTCGAATGTACACGAGTGTATTTACAATGGAGCCGTATCAAAGTGACTCAACGAAGGTAGAGGCTTCAAACCAAAAAATGGATAGAGCGTATGAAAAAAAACATGTGCCTTTAATTACAAAGTCCAACGCTAAAAATTAACGATGTAGTCAATTTTTGAAATATTAACAAGCAGAGCTGGGTAATACACTACCAACAGAGTCCAATTTACTCACAAGTTACTGTTTTGTTTTCGAGCATTAACCGTAGGATGTAAGCTTCAAAAACCTGGCCACCAACGCAGGACGTACAACTCCCTTGTCTTCAGTATGTAGCACCTGAACCGAGTGTAATTTCAATACCCTTAACCCTAACATCTAATGTTGGATTCCTTTTACC
>JAHZNE010003170.1:0-24753 GCA_027744055.1 Callyntrura sp. NNG-2020
ATTGCAATTAGTTGAACCAGACAGCACCCATTCTCGTTTTATGCATTGAAATATGAGAAACGCATTCATATTTAATACACAGCATCTATGAGAAGCAACTACACAATGAACCTACTATAAAGCACGAAAGTTTTACGTTCGGTTTGGATATGACGGCCCGCAGTTTATGTAAACGTTCCAGCCTCCTGTACTTAAAAATCGTCGAGTCACACGTTTTGACACGATGCAATAAAAGAAAACAACATTACATAATAATTATATTTACCAAACATGTACGTGAGTAATCCACCTTGTTGTACTTTTGCAACCAAATACCAAAAAACGCATTAAATGTATTTTTCTTGGCCACTAAAAGAGACTTGTATTTTTCATTTCGAGATAATGACGTGACATACTACGCTGTATGCTGAAAACATGAGATCATATTACTTTTCTGTACCAACTAAGTGTTAGGAAGAAACTGCTATATGGTACAAGGTGACGGTTTAACTTACTGGAACCTAAATTTGATAGGAACGTATATACACTGTTTGACAGAAAACCATAAAAGTTATAGTTCATTTCGATTTATCTTCTCATTACTATCGGCAGCTCTATTGTTTTTAGATACATATCTACATAGAGATGAAAAAAACACACTCATGATTATATTGCAGTAATGCAATATATTCTTTTTTGCGATTTTACTCTTGGCAATGTCGTACCAAGGTTTCAACTTCAACTCTGGTGATGTCCCACACACAGAAATTCCATGAAGAGATTTGCATATATAGGCTATTTTGGATTGTCAAGCGTCAGTAATATAACTTTTTTTAAATTACAAAGCTTTCTGTTTGAAATAATTATTCCGGCCGTATAATTAATTGAATGCGCGACCGACGTATAAAAAGTTGCATTGGATAGTTACGCTAACTACATTTATACACCACCACCACCAGACAAGAGGTTGCATATAATGATTATGTTGTTTTGTATTTTTTTTAGAGAGAATGAAATTGTGATACCACAGCATCGCTTCGCCACCAGTGGAGTGCAGCGGCTTAATAAAGAAACCAGCTTGTACTTTTGCTTGTATGGCAATATGAGTCACATTTTGTAGTGTATAGCCATTAGTGATGATGAACCATCGCGATTGAAACGCTTGATTCTTCAATTATAGTGAGATTTAGCAGTAGCATCACCCAATGTTGAGTTGAATTGTTGAATACAGAGATGGTGAAGCTGAATGTAATATGTGAATGAGGAAAATTTGCTGATTCAAGTCAGCAGGGAACAATTCTTATCTTGCAACGTGAAGGTACACAATCCTCGTTGATTATTTTTTCAACTGGGACGTCCGTGCCAGTGGGCAATAGCGATAGTAAGTATGTGTGTGTGTGTGTGTTTGTAAGTCTCATCATAATCATCAACAAGGACAAACAAAAAATATTCTGCAGACAACTGCACAAACATGTACAACTACCGACTCTGCCTAAAAATATTTAAATGATAATAGGAGCATCTGCCGACAAATTCATAGTCACACTCTACACTCATTCTGTACAAAATGCTTTGCGTGGACGTAAAGTATGCAATCTGAAGTTACCTACATTACGTTACATGAGCAAAAATTTATATTTGAACTACTCCACTCCAATGAATGACATCGACCGACATACCACGAAGATTTTGCGACCTATAATGCCTATGATGCTGCATCTCTGCTAATCCGTGCGATATGTATGTATGTATGCATGCAGTTGTATATTTGTTGTTTAAAGATACGTAGTAATCGGTATACATTATAGTATGCACACAGACTACCAGCCAACAGACAACACTTCTACTACTACTGCATGCACTGGCATGTGGAGACGTCATGATGATATTCATTAGCACGGAATAACATCAAGAAACTTCTATATAAGTAAAAACCGACAGGCATGGTAGTTATAATAATAAAAAATACATATAATAACGAACTACATAGTCACATAGACACTTGCAAGCATATTTTGATCCATTTCGTTGGAGTGAAGCTAACAAAGTAATAATATAATGGAGATTGCTTAGCATACAGACTTAATGTACCAAAAAGAGTATCGGGCTCGTCGTTGAAAAGAAAAGCTGGATGTCGCACATTTTTAGGTGCCGTGTAATAGTTATGTATGTATTAATCTTCCGTCAACTATTTTCGCATCTCCAGTGACAAATTTTCAACCAAACTGAGATTTTCTGTTTCATATCCTGGAAATAGAATGCGGATGCTAACCTTAAAATTTATGCTTACATTACCTTTCTACATTCAGTTGAGAATATTTTTTTTACATATCAGTTACTTGTCATATCATAAGCTTATATGAATCTTTGCCACAGCATTATATATGGAACAAGTATGAATAAATTTGCGATCGTGATCGCGACTTTCTGTATATTTTGTTCAGCTCTTACACGTATCATCTTTCACAATTAAAAAATGGCCATTTTGCAGCCTCTAAAACTCATCACTTTGTACCAAAATGAACAAGAGTGAAATGCTGACAAAAACTACAAATGTCGTGTGTTCCAAAGTGGTTTGGAGTACCAGATTAAAATTCGCCTCTTACCTTAAGTAGAAGATAGACTTTTGGTAAATGTCTACAACGGTCCGACCGGAAATCCAAAGCTTGCTAACTGAATTTCATGAACCATATACCACTTTCACTGGTAATCAATGTCAGCGTAATAAAATAATTTGCAATAGATGTATCTCTTCTTCTACTGCTAGTTGTAGGCAGTTCATGAGAACACCATAGAGCCAATAAATGCACTTTCACCACTCCAGAAAATGTTCGCCAAATTCCTTAAGATTAAATGTTGAGCTAACAAATTGTATTGAAAGCAATCAAAGCTGCTATGTCCAAAACTGTTCAAGTCCAAATTGGTCCTGTTGTGCTTCTTGGTGCGAAAATGTCACGATAAGGAAAATTTACATCAGCTGCCTCCGTTACAAGTTAAGCTAATTCTCATTGTATCATTATTATTATGACACCTTATATCGGCTGCCCATTTTCTGTAAAAGTAAATTTAAAGCATTAGTATTTACAAATTTTGCGATTTACAACATTCAACGGATAATAATAGTTGCTCTATGTGTTTTATCACAGTCCCAGTAATTAAATAAATAAACCTAGCTAGATATGTGTTGAATCATCATTCCTATTTAAAAGGACAAATGATAATATAACGATTTACGTGTGGATATTGGATACATGAACATATTTTTATATAGCACAATTGCGCATGAACAAAGTGAAAGCATGTCCAGCATAGCATATACCTAAAATTGTCGGTGTTTTATAATAAATTCGGCGAGGTATGTCATTGTAAAAATAATTTCCTAAAATAAGAACCACCTCCTATCCTAATTTATCCTTTTATGACCCCTTTGCTGTAGCAAGATACCACAAACATTTAGACTCATCAAAATAACTGATAAATTTCTTTCCGTTTTTTAAAATTACTTTCCATTCTTGATTAGGCATGACATGTGAAACGGTTTACAACGGTTAATGGTTACGCATTTACAAACTGAGAACCATTGAAGCTAACCATTAATTACTAAAGTAACTTGCATCGCAGCAAATTGCATTAATATGAATTGGCTATGACTCTTCAGTACAAAAAGTGTACTACTTCATGGTAATTGTATCAATGGTCTTAATATTGAGCGCGATAATTCACGTAGTACAAAATATATTACACCATTGAACCGGTATAAATAAATGTTGCAACCACTCGTAAGTGCGACCACTCATTAGGTATCCATCTTTCTGTCTGCCCTACAATATAATGCATGCGGTAAATGTGTGTCATCATGACTCGGATGAGAGAGCCCAGAAATTACGCACACACAATACGCCTGGTAACTTTTGATTGTATTATCTTAACAAGTTTGAATGTTTGCATTCTGCCAAGAGATTAACGCTCACTGATTGACGTATTACAATACAGCGGAGGTAGATGATAAAGATGACAAATAAGTTGAAAAACCAGGATCAAATGTCAGGATGGATATTTGGTCACTGCAAACTGCACAAATACAAATTTTTGTGAACTATCTACAAACAGTAATCCCACTTCATGCTTAGTAGAAATAGATCTATAAGGCGTATAAGGTATATTTATTATACAGTATCGGTGAGTGCCGGTCTCATCAATTATTTCACTGATGAACAAGGAATCTTTTTTTTATCTACATCGCCCATCCAAACTACCTAACCTATCATCACACCACACTCAACAACAAATAACAAGTTAATTCACTTTCCCCGACACAACTAATCCTTTCACCAGGGACATTTTCAGTGGAAGAAATTATTTCTTTGAGTGCTATTTGAAATGCATGTATGAAAGTTGCATTTTACATTTCGGCTAATTAAAATATTACTATTACAGATAAGATGGAATGGAAACACGTTATGTAAAATCACTTTCATGCGTCTTTAATTTTAAAATAATGCAAAATATAATTATTACCATTAAACCTACCTTTATTCTAAATTATTTGTCATACCTTTAACTTGCTTATCCTAGTTATCGGAAAGTTAAAATGGACAGATACAAAATTATACATAAACAGTACTGCACACGCCCGTCTGTTTCGCCGTAAAAGTATAGGTTAAGTGACTAACACTAAGTAAGTAAGTATGGTACACTGATGCCGAAACAAGTAATAATATCTCTACTCTCTGGGTAAAAAGCTGTTGTTGAGTTGTAATGTGCCTAGTTTTTATTATTATTGTTGTGCAATTTGAAGGTAATGCTTTTTAACTAATAAAAACGTGTATGTATTTGTATAATATGTATATATGTATATATATTATAGATATAGTGTCTATCTCTTTCGCTGTGTGTACATACACTTAAATGTACCATGCATGCTAAAAAAAATCTGTACATTATTCCACATATACTGATTTTATAATACGAGTGTGTATTTTATTTACTGAGATGATCTCATCATCATCCAGCTTTCATGGCTTACTTCATCTTCATGTCGACGTCATTATGTTCATGTATTCATTCACGTTTTTCACAATGTACTTATCAACAATATCACTGTTGATTAGTGAAGGTAGATTTTTTATGCATTTGTATTCAAATACTATTATATTTTGATATACTATACAGGTAAACTAGGCACACGAAAGCACTTCACTTTTAAACACAAAATTCAAGAATTTATAATGATAATTTTCACATATAGAGTTGCCTTCACGCAAACAACACAAGTAAAGCTGCACACACAGTCCGACGAGATTTGTTTGTGTAGATAGATGCTTTATTTATTACGGTAACAGTGTGAGACAGTAGTGGCTCTAATTGAAAACGCTGCTGCTGGAGCTGTAACTACAAAATTCATCATATATTATTTTCCTCAAACCCATTTAGGCAATAAAATGGATAAAATTTATAGTAACAAAATGTACAGGGATGTGTGGTATGATGATGCTGGTGACTACATGTAGTATGAGACGTGGAGTAATTCCTTTTTAAATGGTAAATGAAACTGTATATGTGGTATCGGGAATAAATACAAATATTTTAAAAGAAAATGAGAAAATTAAAAAATTTTACAACAGTTTCAGAGGAACTCCCATTCTTGACCAAAAACGCTAATATTTTTAAACCAAAATACCAGAGATCTCTCTGCTCTGGTTTTCTTTAGTGCTTATAGCAATGTTCTCAATATAAAAAGCACTATTCCCTATAGGTATACTTTATACATATATTATATTGCTAGTGCATAAAAAGTGTAAATACCTAATCTTGCAAATGCTATGCTATACGCTTTGGATTTCGGAAGGACCAGACAGACCAAGCCCAACCAAGGCCGCTGCTCTACTAGTAGATTCTCTCAGAGATATTTTTTATGCCGACCGAATGAGAAACTCCTAACATTTTACCACTTTACCATATTATGAGTGTACGGCACACACATAAGCAAAAGGAGACACAAACATTTTCCAACTTATACTTTAAAAGCTTCCTTTCATATTATCCCGTGCATACTTTCTACTGCTTCCACACAACAATACAATACAATACATACACACAGACAGAGTGAGTGTGTGAGAGAGAGAGGGGGAAAAGTGAAGCTTTGTTTTTACATTGAACTCATGATGATGATGATGATGATGACTTCATATTTACTCGGTTCGATAGTTATATCTCGAAAATATTTGAAACTCTACACAATTTCGCATTGTAGGGTGGGTGGCTCTTCCAATCCGTATAGTCAACATTTTTACAGAGCGAGTGCATAACAGCCAAAACACGTAGCATGTAATACAATTCGTGAGCTTGTGTTTTGATACTGCTGGCGACACGATCTGTGTATTAGAAATATACCATTTAGAGGATGACGGGGTTGCTGGCAACAGAGTTTTTGAATTCGAAAAGAGAGGAACTACAAGGAGAAAAAAATAAGCGGATGTGTGTTGTGTGTGACTCTGTGTTATTTTGTGCATGTTGAGTCTCCTCACACCAGACACACACACACATGGTAATGGTAAAGCAGGCGTAGACACCCCATGGTAAGCGTAATATATTAACTTTTTGTATGTAACCGACAGTATCCCTCCCCCTTCCCTCTACCTTTAACGTACACAAACAGAATCGTCGTCACCACCACCGCACCGCCACCACCACCATCACACTCAAGTCTCGACACTGGCACACACGAAATCAGACAACCATAAGTTTCGGGTACATACATTCATACGTAAATTATTTACCAGAAACACCATCATCATCATCATCAGCTTTACCTATGGGAAATGAGTTTTTATAGCACAAGCTCGAGCTCACAACAATTACAATACAAGCCAGCTATAATGGTTACGGTTATATAGGTTTAAAGGAACCAGCAAAAAGCCAGAGTACAAACCTACAACATAAAAGCTCCGTTTATGGCCCTGATTGCATACATGAATGCAGATTATTGTCAGTCGTCTCTTTTACATCTCCACCGTCTCTGGCTCTCTCTATCCTCTAACCTATGGTCGTGGTTCGTCCACGGTTCTTCATATTAAAATCGTGTGTGCCAAGCAAATTACCCTATATATAGGCGACAGCATACACAACAGCAAGCAACACCATATTATTATTCTCGCTTAACTTTTTACTTCCTTTCTCAATACACTTACTTACTTCACGTCTAGGCTGTGCAGTGTAATGCTATGTCGTTGTTGTAATGTAAGCAGCACACAGCAGCAGGGTTTGCTTAGTTGTAGAGGTTTCCTTTTCTACAACAATAAGTATAACGCGACGTATTACAAAAAAACTGACAGATTTCACTGTGTCTTGGATGTCTGGATTGCATCGGCGTGAAGTAAAAGTAAAAAGTTTACGTTTATTCATGTGTGGTGGTGTTGGATGATACGTACAATGTTATGAACTGAACATTAACATTTTACACGTCCATTGAATTTTCCCCACTTTACCTTCTTACTTCTTTACCTTCACTGTGTGCTTCCGTCACTTCCGTCCGTTCCTTTTATTAGGCGAGATGTTTGATGTTTAGGTAGGTAGATGCTGCAATAAAATGGAAATGCACAAGACGATGAATCGCTGGTTTGCGTTTGATCGTACCGGAGAGTAAAAGTAAAATACATCATTGTGTTATTATTAATGCAGAGTCATTTCCCAATAGTCTGGAGAAAAGATAACGTGAATAAATAAATACTCATAATGCTTCAGGTCCAGATACAAGCGCTCGAAAAGAGCAATGATTTTGACTTGCTTTTCTTCCTTACAGATAAACAGCGTATCTACCTAACCTGTGAAGGTGCTGGTGGAAGGTAAAAAAAATACTTATAGCTAGGAAGGAACATTATTATCAAATATTGCTATTTCGTGCTGGTTTGGTACAAGTATTCATTAGTTAGTATGCGTTTGTGTGTTTGAGGTTCGAATTCGAATAATAACAGCTTAAATAGCTTAATACACATATATCGAAAATCGAAATTCATTTATAAACGGTATGTTGCGTGATCAATGAAAGCTGAAGAAAGGGTTAAACGATAATAAATAGTAACGTTGATGTCGTTGATACTGATTAACAGTGATACAGTTTTATGGATGTTCCATGCTTAATTTTGCTTGATGACTAACAATAAAATGTATGTTGTTTATTATTAGCAATCAATTAATTTTAACCTTTATCTCAAAACTTAAATTTTTAACTATAAAAGGCTTCTTTATTGTATACGCATTTAACGATTTAATTAAAGCAAAATATAGTAAAAATTTTGTCATAGCCAGCGAGTACAAGGCAATCTCATTTTGATTCACCTTTATAATATACGTTCCTTTCCTTGGTCATTGGCAATCTTATATTACAACTGACTAGCTTTCACGATAAACTATTTCCATTAATGTTTTGTTTACCCAGTTTCATCCTCGTATTTAGCCTTCTAGTTCTGATAGAAAATAATTTCAATGTAACCGAAAACCGAATTAACCAAGGATGTTTATCTAAGAAATTACCCGTAGCTGGTGTAACTTTTGTTCTTGATTACGGGAATGCGTCAATAAATATTCACTAACTTATCTTCCGACACATATAAAATGAAGTTATACGCATTTCTGTTATGAATTGCGATTGTATGGTAGATTCAGATTGATGTTTCATGCTCAGAGGTCGCGAAGTCGCGATGCTACACCGCATAACATAAAGGCATAATTTTATTTCTTTGCCATCAGTGCCACCTTCACGCAAACATGGAGTTCAGAGGAAAGTGCAATGATGCCAACCATTTGTCGCTAGAGAACGACGTTATTCGGCAACGCCCTGTTCATTCTCTATTAATGGATCATCATACACCATATGCATACACTTTGACTTTGCAAATTGACTAATTTAGTATCACAATCTCAATTAAACACTCATCTCCAGGTATCCGTTTTCTTCTCCTACGAAGGCTCAAATTATGAAATGTAATCTAAATGAAAAAAGCGACTCAGTGGCGCAGCCAGGTTTGGACCGAGGTTTGGGCGTCAGATGTACATTTTTGCCTGTTTTTATATAGTACTTCTTCAATTTTTAATGGATATTTTCAAGTTTGGGGGGGGGTTCAAATGACCTTCTGACCCCCTCTGGCTACACCCTTGAGCGACATCACGAAAATGTCTTTGTCTTTGCTGATTCCATTTGTTTATTTTCGACCGCAGCAATCGACATTTTTTGTTTCAAATTTCAATTCATGCATGTCATGCAACTAGAACCAGTCTTCCTATCATTTTGTACGTATGGAAGTTAAATTGGAAAATCTAACACATAATATGTAATAATAAATAATTTTAATATTATATTAAAGAGCTCCTTTTGGGCAATTTGGCATTGGCATATTCATCCTTGATGGATGGAAGCAAGAGTATATAGAAGAGTATAAGTGGGTGGAAGATGGAAACTGGGGACTGGGAACACAATTTATATGACATGATCCAGTGTCACACGCACACTTTCAACACAAATACGCATTTACACAGGATTTTATCATCATTTTTCGTCTTGCTCATGCTCAGTTTAAGCTAGAAGGCTCCTTTGCTCGTCATTAGTAAGAGAAAGAGCCTTACTATTATGCATGGTTGGTTGCAATATGATGCTAAACCAAAAACAGTGAAGAGATTCATTTGGACTGGTCATTATTGGGATTAGCCACTATTAAAGCAAGAAATCCAATGGTACGTGTGGTGATATTGTACTGTGGCCTGTGATGCGACCATGACCTATAGCTTCATAGTCAGTACGGTAATGGTTTGTTCGAAATGTGCTTCATTCAACTTCTAAAGTGCGCATTGCGTAATTATTTAAATTCACCATGTGCGTCATTTTTAAGGGATTAATCTTTGTGCGTGAGGCGGTAATACTAATATACTGATTTAACCTATTCATGTGTGAGTAGTAGACTTGACTTAGCAGAAATTGAGAAAATAACGCATGAATATATATTCACTTGTGTTTGTGTTGTGAATTGTGAAGTAAACGACGAAGAAGTCGTTGTAAATACTTGGTCGTTGTAGTAAGCCGTAAGCTAAGCTGTTGTGTTGTGTGTGTATGCAATACAATAGTGAAGTCATTTGTTGACTGCTACAATAGCTATGCAGTGTTATTTGAGAAAAGTAAAAGATGTACACAGCTGAGCTCTGAAAACGAGTTACTCTGAATCCCTCAGCCACTCAGCAGATGTGTTTGTTTTTGACATGTACATACATACCAACCGAACCGAGATGGAATTTGTACCTAGGTGTAAATACAAATACCCAATAAAATAAAAGACATTGGGAAGTAAATTGGACTGGCTGGAAAAGCTATTTTTAGCTTTTTCGTTTTAAAATACCAGTTATGATAATCGTAGAAAATTCACGGTGCTAGAGCTGGGTGCTGGACAAATGTAACATATTTGTTATTTAGTTTAAAGGTAGAAGTACAATACGAGACGAGGCCTGCATGTCACATTTCTTGAGAAGGGGAAAGTATTTTTTGGATTTTATAGAGAAATTGACAACACGTGCTTGCAACTTTCATTCCAACGTTCTTTAACTGACACTTCCCTGCAGTCACAGTCATCGATACAGCGGCCAGTGAGTGTGTTAATAATAAGCGGAGAAATTAATTGTTGTGTTGTTGTGATTTCTATTCTTTATCTAACTTCTGTAAATTATATATTATATTTGATTTGCATTTTGCATATGAGCAAACTGAACATTATTTTTTTAGCAGTAATGGCGTCAGGGGGAGAGGCTAACGTGAATGTTGCATATGAGTCTGTTAGTGTCATTAGTGGTCTACCTTTAACAATTGACTGTATAAATGGCTACGGTAAGACAATAATTAAGCTTTCACATTTTTTTTATTTTATTGGTTCGCCAATCAGATCGAATCACAACAATCTGTAAGAACTTGACTCTTGACTTAATTTACCTTTACAACCGGTACGGTATACCATGTCTGCATACTTCCTTTTTCAATATAGATGACTTTGTAATGGTCGGAACGAAGGAGGGGCATCTCCTTATATACAAAATTACGTTTTCAGAGGAAAAACATGGTCCAGATATAGCGATTGCGTTGTCCAACAAGAATTTTACGTATTCTATTGGCACTGGAGGGACTAGAAAACCGATTATACAAATAGGAATTATTCCGGAACACAAAGTTCTTATAGCTCTTACATCAGGTTAATTTGTTAACAATCAATTTAACTAAAGTGATAAATATATTTGTGATGTAATTTTATTGAATTAATCATTTTCATACTTTTGAACAGATGGCGTTAGTACGCATGATATGGATAGTCATAACTGTAAATGTATTAATATCATAGACCGTACTAAAGGGGCGTCGTCTTTTGTCTTGGATATTCAGGTATTGCAATAATTAGTTACATGTACTTATGAGATTTTTCCATAAAGAATTTGAAATAAAAGATAGCTCTTAAAAGTCCCACCGACCGCCAAGTTACGCATATATATTAACGCTGATGTCACGCTTTTGTGATGATCCCGAGCCCGTATACGTAGCTCCATTATTAAGTGAAAATTATTTCCCAGCGTGACAGCGCCGCTGCTAACTTTGAGCTATCAATATGATCCCATAAAATTCGGATTTGGGTTTGTAAGTCCGGATATTTGTCACTCCAGATGAAAAGTTGATTTGAACAATTATATATTCGTGTGCTGCAGGGGAAAATTTCCACGTATGAATAATTTTTTAGCGTTGATGTAGATAATTTTGTTTCTTTGAAATTATAGCGACAGACATCTCTCACTGGAGATCCATGTTTAACAGTACGTATGTGCGTGGTCGTTGGAAAATATCTGCAGTTGTATTATTGGAAAAATCGAAATTTCCAACAACTAAGGGAAGATTTTATCGTACCCGATATTCCTAAGGCTATTTCATGGTGCAAAGAAACTATTTGCCTCGGGTTTAAATACGAATACTGTACACTTGATGTAAGGAGCTTATAAATATAAATATAGATTGACAAAATAATGCAATGTACTCCGCCCACGTACTTATACATAGAGTATTTCTTTGGCAGCTTTTAACAGGAAAACAACGCGACGTTTCCTCTAGAAGTAAAGCAACAGATTCTATGATAGTCAATGTTTCTTCAGATACGTTTGCTGTTGTGAATGAAAAACAATGTTTCTTAATTCAAACGGAGTGTGCCGATCCTAACAAGGCAGATTCCAGCCATTCCAGGGATCAAGCTGCCAAAAAGAATGCGCATGTTGCTATTACTTGGAGCGAAGCTCCAGTTTCATTGGGTTAGTGTAGTTGATAACGACATATACCCTGTAAATAACATAAAACATGGAACGTTGGTTGAACAAATAATCCTAATGAAAGCAAGTAACTGTAAGAAACTTTTGTTTAAAAACTCAGCATACGACGAGCCATATTTCATCGGAATTCTTCCTGGGAAAGGAGTAGAAGTTCGAACTATTCGTCCAAAACTTAAGATAGACGCATTTACGATTCCTCAGCCAAAATTAGCTTTTAGGACGAAATCTGGACGCGTATTCATCTCGTCATCAAATTCTATATGGTGTCTAAAATCCACTCCTATTGATACCCAAATGGACTTATTTGTAAAGCAAAAACATTTTGAACTTGCCCTAAGTCTTAGTGTAAGTAGTATCTTCATGTTTATTATGAAAATTGGGACTGTGGCCAAGTTCATTTAATTACAATGTGTTGTGAATTATAGAAAATATGGGACGAGATTCCTACAACGAAAAACAAGAAAATCAGTCAAATCAAAAACTTGTTTGCTTTCCATTTATTCTGTCACAAGAAGTTTCAGCCAGCTATGCACTATTTCTCTGAACTTGGAACTGGTAAGAACAATGAATATCCTTCCTTGCGTTTGTTGTGCATAGGAAACTGTCAACCGGGCTCTAATATGTAATTAATTTTTTGTACATTCAGATGCGTCTCATGTGATAGGACTTTTCCCCGATTTATTACCCCAAGAGTATCGCAATGGAATATATTACCCAGGACCAGTTCCAGAATTCCGAGGGGTCGATATAGAGAACGGTCTTAGCGCATTGATAATTTACTTGACTAATGTAAGCAATAAAATGGTTATCTTGATGTATGTTATACATAATAAATAGCCAACTAAAAGGTATAATATGATATGTTATTCAGATACGGACAACATTGATGGGCAGCTCTAACCAAACTGTAACAGATGCAGCTTCAATTGTTGAGGGAGGACAGACTTTAAAATCGAAAAGAGAGCTTTTACAAATTATAGATACCACTTTATTAAAGTGTTATCTTCAGGTACTCTATACAAGTTAGTAGATTGACATCGCTGTTTAAACAATGTATTAGTTAATATGTTTTTTTTGTACTATAGACTAACGAATCCCTTGTTGCTTCACTGTTGCGTCTAAAAGATAATCACTGTCACGTAGAAGAAACAGAAAGAGCTCTGAAGAAACACAGAAAATACAATGATCTTATAATTTTATACCAAACTAAAGGGAACCACCGAAAGGCTTTGGAAACCCTACAAAAACAAAATAGTAATGAAAGAATCATTCAGTATCTTCAAAATTTAGGTCGCGAACATATGGACCTTATATTAGAATTCGCAAAGCCTGTCCTAGAAGTAGACACGGCGGATGGTCTGCGAATTTTTACCGACGATTTACATGAAGTGGAGCAACTTTCGCGTCCTCGAGTTTATGACTTTTTGCTAAAGAACTTTCTTTCCCTCGTAATTCCGTATTTGGAACACGTGGTTCATGTATGGGAAGACAATAATGCTCTATTCCATAATGCTTTAATTAATCAATATCGGGAGAAAGCTGTCTCTCTCGAAGAAACAGAATCCAGTAGAAACATAATGAGGGGAAAGCTTGTTAACTTTCTGCAGAAATCGGAGCACTTCACCCCAGAAATTGTTTTAGTACATTTTCCTTATGATGGTAAGATTCCAATGAATTATGAATAGTTACATAATTACATAGCATGATATTACAGCTATGAGCTATATCCAATAATATGGTAGGCTGTTTGTTGGCTAGGCATATTGAATATAGCATAATTTAACCTAAAATCGTACTTTGAATACAGATATGTACGAAGAACGAGCTCTCATATTTAGAAAGTTGGGTCGTCATGAGCCTGTTCTTTCTATATACATTGGGGCTTTGCGAGACGTCGATAAAGCCATTGACTATTGTAAATCAGTATACGACAAGAGGAACCCCCACAAAGAGGAAGTTTTCACGATTTTGTTAAAAATGCTATTAAATCCGTCTTCAACAATTTTACCAGGGTTTGCTAAAGAGAGCGACACACCACTTGAACCAGATACTGTTGCTGTACTAAAGTTACTTAAGGAATACGCACCTTATTTGAACCCTTTGAGAGTAAGCGGAAGATTTATTACAAGTTTTTTGTTATAAATTCACACGATATGGATACGAATTATGTTTGTCTAATCTAATATCCTTGAACATCATGTAGGTTTTGAGCATACTTCCAGATGAATTTAATGTTTGTGATACTGAAGCATTTCTAAAAACCAGTGTACAAAATCAGCTTTCTGAGAGAAGAAAGCTGTTGCTCAAGAAAGGACTTGTAGAAGCAGAGCATTTGAGGGTATAAAGAATGAATAAGTTTTAATTTATAAATATATTTTAAATTGCTAATCTCATTTACATTAAACCAAATCGATAAATCCTTGTCATGTATACAATGGAAGCCATTTACGTATGTTTTGTAGGCTAGATATGATCAAGTGTATGTACAATCGGAGGGTTTTACTGTCACTGATTGCACTGTGTGTGGGAAGGAAAACTGTGGTAAACGATTGACCAGTCAAAGGTATGGATGGATATATATGTTGCAAAAAAGTTTGATATCTTGGTGAAGAACAAAGACAATATATTCTTTGGCTTCTCTCTTTAGTGCCTTTATTAGAAACCCAGACGGTACCATAGTTCATTATTTTTGTCAACAAAAGGAGTAGTTGTGCTTATTGCATCGCTAACCCACAAACTGAGATATCTGATGTTTGTAAAAACAAAGGAGATTAAGATAAAACGTACACATACCTAACTGGAATTGTACAAACATCATTTAAATTTTTATTAATTTTTAAGCTTGCTAATACACTAATATATATATATAATATGTATATATGAATATTCTACTCAGAACTTTAAATATATACATTAAAAACGTTTGCAAGGAGCATTCTATTGATATTATAAATGGTACAAAGATTGCTTGTTTATTTATTTATTAAAATAATCGTTGTTCATGAGTCTCCACAAATGTACATTTATAGGTAGACTCAATAATATAGGTAGTGTTGATACAAATCAAGAATAAAGAAAGGAGCCGGCGAAGGTATTTAAGTTAAAACTTACATTTGAGATTAACGACACCATTATGCACGGTGGGCGTTATCAATTAAAGGCAAGCCTTCCATTTCATCTCCAGCATTCTCTAGTTGATGCTCCTTAATCAGAAGTTCAAGACCGTAACGTCTCCGATAATTTGCATAAAATGACTTAATGTGAGTTTCTGTTTTAGTCCCAATCACCTCTGCGATTTTTTGAAAATTCTTTCCGTAACGCCGAATACCTGCATTTTGAGTATTAAGTTAATGGTACAGTTAGGGCTTTTGTAAAATATTAAATGGTATTCATTTTTATTAGGACTACATAACACAATATACCTAATGTATAAATTTGTGCAGATCCATAAGGCAAGAGTCTTTATTTAGACCCCGTTTAATTTAGTTGGCAGATTCAAACTTAAACTTTATACTACTGTTTAAATCTAAATTGGTACAATAGACGTGCAAGGTACTTAGGAATTGTGATTGGCACAGATCATCGCATGACAATTTATAAATTACTTTAATGAGGCAAAATACAGCAAAGCTATGTCAGAAATTTAAAAACAGATATAATAACACAAGTCAATGGTTTACTTTAACGAAAGAGCTGCATCCAGTTAAACAAACACGGTACGGTAGAATACTGAGAGTTGCAATTGAAATGTTACGCACTAAAGAGAATACGGTAAATGATAAATGTCAACGCTTGATTAAATAAAGACAGTATGGTACATTCTGATAAAAAAATCAGTGAAAGGAAAGGATTGTTAAACTTTTGGAACAAGCTAATCCATAGGCATAATAGATGCGCATCAACTATTGACTCTACAAAACTGTAACAGCCGTACAGAAATAACGACACTGAATAATATCAAAATCAACTGCTGATTAAAAATGGACACAGCATAAGTAATGATTTACGATGATGACGGACCTTGAGCGGCTAACATGAGTTCATCCTGTGTCCATCTAGAATTTACCCTATTGCTGGAAGGACATAGTCCCTCCTTGGGCCTTAAATTACTCATCGCTCCAACCTTGGGTAATCCACGGCGGAGCAACTCTACACGCTGCTTGACATTTTGTATCTATATGAAAAGAAAACCAAACACTTCTGTTGAGGGAAACAGTACTGCTACTACTTACTACAAACAGAAACTCAATCCCCGAAACACAGAATGCGGAACTTTAAAGAAGATCTATGTGGAAAGACCCTACCCGACTTTTCATATCAAGAACTTCTTTCTCAAGCCCCTGCAGTATCACATTTTCAGCCTGGGGCTGGGATCTTGCGAGCATGCTCAGGTCATCATGATTGATGTTCATGCCCTTCGGAGGAGCTCGACGTTGACGCAGCAAACCAAGAGAATTTTTTTCGCCTCTCCTTAATGGCCCTGTCAGAGGCCTACTGTCTCCTGTGTTCCTACCAACCATCAAAAATTTTTCTTGTTAATTATGAACCTACTACTGAGCCTACTCCTAGCGTCTATGACTATTATGACTTGGAAAACCAAAAGCAAGAAACAAAACCATGATCCTGTGTACTTCATACGAATACTATGACAGAGTGAATTTTGCAAAAAGCTTTACGTACTTCCAGTATAAGAAGCACGTGTTACACAAGCTATCCTTTGTGTAAACCTCCGTGCAAGGAACCCCACAATTTCCACAGCATGCTGAAGAGTCATTTGCTTGTTTCTGCAAGCAAAGGGTAAGGTCATTCCAGCAATAAAAGAATCGATAAAACACTTGTTTTAGAAAACACATAGGATACAAGAATTTCATTTCTTATTTACATAAGCGGACAATAGTGTTTTATAAGTGAAGCAACATAGTACTTCCACGGAGCTGTTTCACGTTTCTACAATAACTACCTAACTTAATTTGTATATTATCAGACAGTCGTTTTCAGATTACTGTAATAGTAAAACGGTTAATTTATAATAATATTCAATACCTTTCTCATCATATTGTTAAAAGTATTCAGGTATGCTGAAATTCTCTCTCCGCTCATTTTCAACGAAATATTAATATTACATAAAAGTTAATACGATATTACGGTACGTAACAATTTTAAAACATAGAAAAAATACAACGGTATATGATAAACAATGAAATACGAAGTATTTTTCTAATTCGAATCAGCCATGTTCTAAAATCATTACTTCATCGTCAGATTCCGAATGAAACGATTCCTGTATTAAATGATGTTGGAGATTGCTTGAGATATTGTTGTTTTGGTTGTGGCCTTGCAACGTCAAAATACCACTGCCATTGGTTCCTTGTATATCCTCGTCCTCTTGACTTAACTTTTTTACCTGACGATCCATAACGCTGCTCTTGTTTTTATGCTTTTTCCAATTGTAATAGTATCTTATAAGGCTTGACATTGACTTATCAGGCAACTGTTTGAAAATAAAAGAGCATTAGCAATTCTGAATATAAATATTCCAATTCCAGTGATCGTAGAGAGAAATAGCGAAGGACCTGTTAAAGTTAAATCGTAATATTAAATGATAATGGTTGGACTTATTTTATGTATCTGTATTAAGAGTATGCAAACTTTCATTTATAGCAGATTAGTCAATGTGCTTACTTTCTTCTTCTGTTAATTTTTCTGTGGGCTTCCACACTAGAAGTGCTCGATCATTTTCTGCTTGAACATTGCGATCTACAGAGATATAAAGTCACAGGAATACATTGAAGACGCCTTGATCTTGGAATACAAAGATTTTTTTTAAACTGTCGTACCTTGTTCTGGAATTATATTAGGAATCTTCGCTTGGTAATCTCTGCCTACTCGCATACCCCCACCTACAAAATGTTAAAAGTTTTTCATATTGTCGCCAGTGTCTAGTAGGTATGATACATCGTTTACTTTTACAATTTTTTTAGCACCCACCTCCTTCTCGTTCCTGGAACACATCTATAATGGCGGATGGTTGAGAATTAGGTGTGTCATTTTCGCCGTTACCTTCTAAATGCCTATTGTTTCCTTGACTCCATAACCAGTTGTTCGGCTTCGCCGGATTCGGCGATTTGCCACCCAAAACAGTTCCATTCCTGTTAATAAGAAATCGTCATACGTTGATTTTGTAAACCATCAATTGTCTATATTATATCAAATTCTCACATAGGTATTACAAAAACTTTAACTTCTTACATTTTATGGCGATATAAGCAATATTTAAAAACTATGAACCACAAGTAACAAGGGCCTGAGATTAGCTGGATGTAAATGAAGCTGGGGCATTTCTAAATGTCATGTTCCATTCATTATTGCAAAAACACCAACAACCAAGAGATCGTGTTTTTTCCAAAATCAACTTTTATATACCTAGACTGAGATATATTTGCAGTTCACTCACTAACTCGTGGCTCATGTTATTACTGATTTAATTACTAATTAAATGACCCAGTGTTAAATAAATCCATATATCTGGTAATTAATTACTGAAACTTAGTTCTGCCCTGCGACCCACTTGCTTAGTAGATGCGTTGGCCGAAACGATTTTAGTGTTTTTATTACACTATCGCAAAATCAGCCATTTCTTGACTATTCACTAAAGTGTCAGGATATTTTATCCCAAAGACAAGACATAATAGACAAGACACTACTATTACACACCAGTTACCAGTAGAATCATGTCCCAAACGTGGATGCAAGTTAGGGAGTGTAAACTGTCTTCATAACACACTATATCACACCATTGACCGTCAACTAAATTAATAAGTAATAATAATAGTAACAGCAGTTTGTAGACACAACAAATTCCTTAATGTATTATTATGTAGTGGTACAATTAAATTATTTCCTTTTTCTTCAAATCTAAGAGGAAGGTCAAATGCTGTTATTTCTACAAAGCCACTTGTTAAAAATTCTTCTACAAACTATTAACTATATTTCTTAATCGTAATTAAATTTCAATTGTTCAATTCATTTCGATAAGGAGAACCTGGAAATGAAGCATCTTCTATTGTTCTATTTTAGGGAGACAAGCAGCAGCACTAAGCCGAGGACGGCTTCAAAAAATGTCAAACGGAAAACGATATATAAACGGCTTTATGCCATGCGTGGCGGGCCGGGAAATGGGGAAACCAACGCCGTTTAATTTTAATTTTTATAAATTCTCTATCCAATCCGTGCACAAAGCATTCTATCAATAGTTGGCGCGCCCGTATGACTTTTGACCTGACAGAAAATTAAATTAAAATTGTAGGTTTTGCTACTACAGCCAACAACGGTACTTTTTGTGTCTGTACTACTGGATTGCACTCCTATCGGTTGAGTTCACTGTCTTCCGTCGTTCTTACAAAAATAGTATTTTTTTTATTAGAAAAATTATTATAAAGTTCGAAAACTCACCTTTCCATTATATAGTTCCAACCGTCGTCTATACAAATAGATTGCGTGTGATAACACAAAAAACGGTCTACAACCACATTTGTAGCAACAAAATAAATTTTATTGCATTGTAATGCCCCAACAATTAACAGAAGTAGCTAGCAAGTAGCTAATATAATAGTATTACTTTACTCCAAAAGGTGGACAATTACAGGTTCCAAAATAAAAAATAATTAATACAACTTCTCGAGTACTCCTTTTCTTCGTGTACTTTCTTGTTGTGATACCCACTGAACATCCTTACTATTCATCTAGAAACGTAAAGCGTAAGCACCAAAACTCTCTCACTCAACGAGCTAACCAAGGACAGAGAGAGAAAAAAGAAGAAAGAAGCCACCGCCAGGGTAACCTTTCCGTTTAGAGCATCCGAAACCCAGGCAGGCAGAGCAGAGGATTCAAGTCCTCTTTTCTGTTGTTCTCGTGTAAATTGAAACAGCTTCCTCCAAATATGACTCTCTGTACCGAAAACACAGCTCTGGTAGCTCCACTTCACTCCATCATATCATTATATCGCTTACTTTCCAGCAACGTCCTCCAATTCCTACTTACACTCACCCACCACCGCCACCACCACACAACACACATTTGTAAAACTCAAACACAAAGCGAGCATCCACCGCACCATCATATCAAGTTAATTCAGCTTCATATCATGATCTATAGCTTGCTTTCAGAACAATAGCATTTTACAAGCAATAAGAGAACAGTAGTAAACTAACTCAACTAACATATAGATCAGCAAAACCAGCGTGTATTAATGGGTAGTAATGTCATAACCAATGCAGTGCAAGCCACCTGTGTACCTGCGGTGCCCGGGACCTTTGGTGTCTAAATATGATCACCGTATCGTATTATTGCGTGTTGTTCAAGCATCACAGTGAATCGCTGTATTAATGTACACATTTAGGATTGAATTGCTGCCACTACTTTTAGTCACATGATACTCCTCATGTAAATGCCAGTTAAAATTGTGCAATGCATGCACACAGCATGCATCAATGATGAATTTATTCATTCATTTGTCATGTAGCTATATGAAGAATAGTCATGTGACCAGAAGTGGCGACAATTATTTCCATCACATATATTTACTACGGTGTGGTGTACTTGGACTTTGGGAAGTATATTATAATCATAATCGGTGTCCTGTGCTTGCCATTCCCATGTGGATCAGGGGCGTATCCAAGGGGGGATAGGGGCCATTGCCCATCCCCCCTGGACTTGAAAATCTACATTAAAAATAGAACAAGCACTATATTAAACAGGATAAAAAAGTGCATTTGCCCCCCCCCCGGCCTCGGTCCTGGGTACGCCACTGAAGTGGGTCAGGTTGATCTTACGTCAATACCGTTGTCACATAAGGCATTTTTGTGACCTCCATGTATATCCATTTCATGCTGGTAATCCAACCAATCCCAAAGCATTATGTTTGCAAATGTAATGTTTGAAATTTGTTATTAGTTATTCTAGCTCTCCAGTTATTGTAATCAATACTAGTGCAGTGATAGGTAGCCCCAATGTTAGTTTCCACTCTACTTTTGATAGCGGAAACCGCGGGAAAACAGTCATTGGGACCAATGTATTGGCTGCATTACCCTAATGGACTGGTCGTAGAATTGTATGACTAATTTTGATTGGACGTGTGAACATCGAACGTTCAACTCGAGAAAGCAAAATGTACCTGCCAAGACCGGGTCCCCGGTACTGTATGCACTGTTAGAGTGCCCGTATCCAGGTGGACAATGATGCCATTCCCAACTATGAGTTCGATCTTCGATGGTCGCGAAGAGCAAGAGACCGACATACATACATGCAATAAGTACAGTCAGCACGTCCGCTTTCAGTATGTATAATACCCACACAACAAGCGAAAAGGTAAAAACAAGATTTTGTCCCTTCTTCTTTACTTTCTTAAAACCAAAATCTAATTCTCTTAAAAAAATTCATCGCATCCTTTTGTATCATGCATCATCAGCAAGAACATCACAATGTGCAGGGTTAGGGTTTTAGCTTGGTTTGGTTACGAAAATTACTTGAAATCAGCAACTCAATACTCGAATCAAGAAGACCGAAATGAAAATAGAATTAGCAGGAACGACGAAGGCTTAAAATAATATGTATTGAAAGAGGCTGAATAGAATTTATGTATGCATGTCGAGAATGGGAAGTCGGACACTATGAGGCAAGTAATACATTTGTACGTGTAGTCATATTATAGTAAAATGATGGTTTCGGTGGAAAGACAGGAGGGGAGGGGAAGCACAAAGCACAGCTCTGTTCAGGGGATTGCTCTAGTTGGACTATTGACGGGACAAACGAACGTGGCAACTGGCTTGATTCATGTAAAAGAAAATGAGGTAGCGCGGTGTGCGTACATTGATTTGGACAATTACAAGTTTACAAATCTAATCCCAAAGTTTCGTTTGATTTCGTTGGATCGACATCGTTTCAACATTTGATTTCACAAGGGGTCAACCAATTGGTCAAAATTGTTCCATTTCTCAGCCATGCAAATCAACCATATAAACCTTTATAAGTATTCAGTATCACATGGGGCAAACGTCATCATGTAAAAAATTAAACAGTCCGTATTTCTGACACAAGAGGGTACTACTGACACAGGTGTGTTGTTGTGGCTCTTGAGAAAACGTCGATTTGAAAAAGCTGAACTGAGAAGCCCCCCTGGGGTCACTGGAGATAATCATTCCTCGTTAAACTTTATACTTGATAAGTAAATCAATAAACCACTTTGAAGCCAATTTGAATCCTAAAATAAGAATATGAATTATGACGGTCGCAGTCCCAGACAGACAGTTTTTTTAATCCCTGTAGGTAGTTTAGAAGAGGATAAGGGAGTACTAGAACGCGTACGGCCGGATTGCCCACAGACTAAAATGCATAATCCAATAGACACTACAGTACTGCGCTACCTAATAATAGTAGTACGGAATAGAATTGGGAGTGGAGAAATGATGTGAAGACAACCCAACCCGATCCCGAACCTAGGGTCAGATTTGCTTTGCTGCTTATAGAGAGAGACAAGAGGATAATCATCGCCATTGCCATTGTAAAAATCCAAGCTGGAATGGAACCATTTGAAAGTGGAAGTTGTAGTTGGATAGGAAAACGTATATGTACTTATTACTTATGCTCTATTTCCTTACTACTTCCACTCATATATATATCATACTAGAAAACAGACCGGCTACCTACGGTTGGCTTTCAG
This sequence comes from Callyntrura sp. NNG-2020, assembly GCA_027744055.1. Classification (NCBI taxonomy): domain Eukaryota; kingdom Metazoa; phylum Arthropoda; class Collembola; order Entomobryomorpha; family Paronellidae; genus Callyntrura; species Callyntrura sp. NNG-2020. The sequence goes on from JAHZNE010003170.1 coordinate 23,036, forward strand.
GATGTTTTTAGCCTCAATTGCCGGAAAGACAAGAATAAAGGCATACGTGTAAATTCTTGCAAAAAGACCTGTAACTCCCAACTGCCCAAAATTTCAAAAATCCCAACGTTTATTGTCAAACAGCCTAAAATCCCAACTAATTCTTACCGACAAATTTTCATTTCCTAAAAAAGGTCCTCTATTCTAAAATTTTGTTGAAATGTTGAAATTTTACATCGAAATTCCAGAAACTTGAGAAAATCCCAACTTTTTGACCCACCACCAAAAATCCCAAGTTGGTAGCACCGCTACTGAGTTACGAAAGAATTTACACGTATAAATAAAGGTAGGAAGCTTTCCATTTTCCGTTGTTGCGCTGCACTGTCGTTATTTATCATTCACGAAATTTCCAAAGGAAGATGCTGAACGTCTGAAAATCATAGAGCAAACGAGAGCCCTCACACAGGTCTTTAAGGGATTTAGAAACATTCTGGTTGGTCCCTCCCACGTCCTTGTATATAGCCATGTATAACCCCCTAACTTTTCAATTAATTTCTACACAACCAGTGACTTCAAAAAAATTCATGCCAACGTTTGAAAGAGAATGTTTCAATCTACCTAATTGCAAATTTCAGAAAAAATGTTGGTGCTGTTTTCGAGAAAACCGGGTTTACTTATTTTTACGTTATATATCTATGTATGTATGTATATATAACGTAAAAAATAAGTTAACCCGGTCCCCGTTAACAAATTCGAGTGTATCTCATGTCCTGTGCATGTTTACTGTGTATATGCCGGTCGACCTGATAAAATGTAAATACCGTTATATGCACTGAAATGTGCTCTTTTTAATTGTGTAAAGCGCGCATGAGGTTGACCGGCAAAATTTTGAATTATAAATTATAACAATAAAATCAAATATAGAGCCGAGCATGGCTGTTTATGAGCCGAGCTCGGCTACCCCAAATTTTCAAATGAGCCCAGCTTGGCCGATAAGCCGAGCTTGGCATGCAATAAGCCGAGCTTGGCTTGCAATAAGCCAAGGTAGAACGGGTCTAGCTCGGCAAAAACAAAGCCGAGCTCGGCGTCCTGGCGCCAACTGTCTGTCCCAAAGAAGTTTTCCAATCAACGCACGCTTTCCTTGCAGTCATGTAATACAACTCTACTTTACCCGTTGCTCTGCATTCACAAAGCAGATATCTTAAACTTTATGTACATGTAATCTATAACGAGTTTTGTCTAATTTAGGAGGCAGTTAAAATAACACCAAATCATCCCTACATAAATATGCTTTTGAAATACTGATGCCGTATTATGTCCTACAATAATACCTGTCCAACATTATGGAAATTAAAAGGTCTTGAGTCTGTATTACTACAAGATAAATCTGCATATCCGGTAATTATAATATAATCAACACTCCTTTGGTCAATTTCTTTGTTTGTTAATTTCATTTTACATCCACATTTAATTAGTATAAAGCAAATACAGCATTCATTGAACAATAAATGAATGTAGTTATTTCTGTTTATGACGTTATCAATGGGGGTGGGTGAGTGGTTTAAAGAAATATGACGATTGATGACAAGAGGGGTGGGTGAGGGTGTTTCTAAAAATTTTCTTTTCTTGATGACTTAATATATGGAAAACCCCTTATGTGAATCTCTTAATAAATAATAAAGTGTTATCTGGCAGTTAAGTTACGTGTCGTTATTTTAAATTAATTTTAAAATTGTTTT
>JAHZNE010003171.1:0-32942 GCA_027744055.1 Callyntrura sp. NNG-2020
GTACCCTCAAAACGTCAGCATTTAAGGATTTTAACGAAATTGCCCCTGTAATATTTCGGGGTACGCGTCGAAAATTTAACTTGGTTCCGGGAACGCTTGGAAGGTTTCTGACCCCTGCTCGGACGTGTACGGCCGGATTGACAACGTAAAAACGATAAACGACTTCGCCACTTAAAGTAACTCACTTTACATTCACACGAATCAATCATAACATGAAATGCACTGAAACTAAAACAAATGCAATATGTTAAGGGGGGGGGGTGGTAGCTATGGAGGTGACACAATTTATATTTTGTGAGTTTGTGACTATTTCAAGAAGTAGCGGCGCGGTAGTAGTGGTCTTCTCGGTAAAGAAGATTTGAGCTTGAGTTGAAAAGTAAGATGTTTTTCATGTAAGGCCAAACTTTTAACCGATGAGAGATGAGAAATGAATCTCTTATTAATTAAATCACCTTATAATTAAAATATTTTTCATTAAAATCATACATGCATTTTAGTTCTTCGGTTTAAATATATTTTTGGTGGAAATTCTTGTAGCGGACAGACGAACGGACAGACGTCGCAGTCTTTAGTAAGCGGTTTCGCAGCTTATAAGCTTTAATTGGACTGGACGATTCATGAGGTTTGTTCAAAGAGTATATAGTTAGACGCATAATCAGCTTCCTTGGAGAGCATATCGTGGAGCGCATATTGTATGACTATGGCACATAAAGGAATGTAATTTAATATAATAGACATTCTTATGGTCATCCACTTCATTACAGAGTTGCCAGCAAACAGCAGTATCATTTGTAGATATTTCCAAAAGTGACTGTTTAGGATTGTGAAATTAACCTGAATGCATTGAATTGTTTTACAGAACAGACTTTACCAATGTCTGACCTCTGACAGTAGTAGATTCAATACTTACCTGACGAAAAATAGTAGTTGGCATTTCATATATGCTCATCTCACTCCATCTGCATCTGTTTTATAAGCATTCAGTTTATGTGAACTGAATGAGTAGAGTATGGAAACAAAGGACCTGCGCTGTTGTAATAAACTCATGCGTCCAAGTGAACTATAACTTAATAACTGAACGTATGAAAGTGCAGTTGTTTCTATATGTTCGCGCAGTATGAGTCTTTGAATGTAGAAGGTTTTTTATGCTCCATTACATCATATGCTAGAATACTTGGAATAGACCGAGCACAACAATTTAAATTATACTTCTATTCTAGGAGTGAAGACGATTTTATTTTAATGTAATTATTTAAGATATGTGGGTACTATCTAAGAATGGACGATTGTGCCGTTTATCCGTATGCCCGTAGGTTCGCGCAATATTGGTATGGATAGGTTCGCGCATTCGGTAAAGAATAGATATGGGCAATATCTCGACTAAGTTCGAAGATAAACTATGTAGGACATTCCCCGGGAGCGAATCCGGGGGAAAAGTAAGAAAAATCAAGAAGGAATAGGATATTTTATAGGAACAAAAATGGCATATGTAGATCATCATGAAGTAATAGGAATTTTGGAATTATTTCTTTGGGCGTCAATAGATATGGGCTAGCCCTTCTAAATTCGAAATATGGTAGAATAGAATAGAACTGCCAGTACCCTGGTTCTACAGTGCAAGTTGACTAGTTTTATAATATTCCTAGGCTGTTCTATGATGCGGCAGCTGTACTGATATTGACTGCAGCGCTGGGTAGACAGGCGATAATTGTAGTAAATGTAGAGTGTAAATGAATATGGTGGATTTACCCCCTTTTCCCCTCGTTCCAGCAGTCCTGTTTACATGATAATTGATAATCTATATATACAAAGTTTGTTTCTTAAATTTTGATTAAAAAAGTAGCTATTAGTTTCAGTATTAGTTTTTACTTAGATTTACGCACAACGATTTCTTCTACGAGATAATGTCGTTCAACGGAGCTACTCCTGATACTTTTTACTCTGCTTTAGAGGTAAATGAATAGTAAAAGTGTTATGCTATCAAAATTTAAATGACTTAACTCCAAGCGTGTCATTGTTCACTCAAAATTTAAAAGCAAATTTACTTTAGCATCAACATTTCAAAATTTTGAATCGGACCTTACACACCAGTAAAAATTGTTGTGTAATGCTTACATTAGCAACGAATTTACCTATGCATACACAGCTTGCTTTTTACAGATAAGAAAAAATAGTATACCATCATCATTCCACAGTGTTTGTGCTGAGGTAATATTTGATATTCCTTACAAAAAAGTCTTTAAGAATTTTTGAGACTTGCATTGCTGTTGCTCGCTGCTACGTAAGATGAGCGACAGAAAGAGCTAAAAATGAGCGTTTTTTGTGTTTGGAAAATTGTATGTAATTTTGTATTGCTAAAGGTATGGGGATGCCGAGGAATCGTCAAAAACACATACAAAGGCCCAAGTTCCTCCTTTTACTCCTCTTCATTGTCATTATTAGCATCATCATCCTACACAACTCCAAAGGTAAATATTATCATGTAAATGCATGCACAAGTACGAAGACCTAACACTCTCACAGGCAAACTATGTAATACTTTGTAAAGTTGAGAGAGAGAGAGTGAGTTTAATGCTTTAAATACAGAAACTCTCTGTCGAGCAGATAGACATATATTACCCCTGTTATAATATATAATGAACACACAACAAGTGCTTTCTTTGTATTTTATTATTACAAACTTCAAACTTCTTCACCACCATCCTATCTTTATAGTTCTAGTCCTGAGTCTTGATACGCAAACAAACAGCATGATGATCACATCCAAGTAAAGGTTCTTTTGAAGATATGTTGCATTGTGGAAAAGGTACTCGTAAAAATACAATATTGGAACTAGACAGCCCGGTATTGCTATGGATCACTTCAACCTTTAATCATTCCCTTGCGTATGATCGCATTGCATCATCTACAAACTTATACCATCCACATCCAGTATCAAGTAATGAATTATAATTTTAAAAGATTTGCAAACCAAGCAGATTATAAGGTTTAAAATGATTTAAAAAGAATTTATTAACATAAATATTTACTCGTTAATAGTAACACATAGGCTGATAGATAGTTGATATCATTATCATTTAAATTGTGAGTCAAAAAACACTGTTAAGTTCCTTCTGCATTAAAATTACGTTTTTAATCTAGGTCAACATCCCTGAAGCATAATGTTGGTTTTTTCAATTTTCATAATTTTCAACAGAAGCATAATTTTCAAGTGTTGTCCAAAGTTTCAAATAATATCCTTTTTGTGAACTTAAAAAAGACTTGAGAAAAATCACAGTAAACACCAGCACAGGCCTCGCCCACTTGTATATTTTATATTTTATACTATGTAGATGATAATTGTGATCCCGTAGGGACGCAAGAAGGTAAAATATTCTTAGCTGGTCAAAACACTTATAAACCTGGATAGTAGCTACGCCGCCCCGCCGCATTACTGCATTATTCACAATAAACATACATTGTAACGTGAATACTGATTACTATTTTATGTAACCTCCGTTCCGTCGTATACACTAAAATATCCACGTCCATGCGTACTTTGAAAAGTAATACTATGTAACAATCTTACAATGTCGTGTGTGTTTCAATAGGATCAGATCAAGATCACAACAATTCACAAGACGAGCGAGAGGGGAGTGTAAGAGTGCGAGAGAGAGAAGCAATCATATTCAATCTAATTTCATACTACCATTTCATATGTAAGAGTAGACTCTATCAAACACACACACACACACAAATTCCAGTGGATATAGGGAGGGACAGAGGGCCATGGGACGATGACGATGAGAGGCAAAAGAGGCAAGATGATAATGATGATGATGCTGATCAACAAATAGATGACGCTATTACCATTAAAAAGTATTGGGCGTTTAAAGGACGTTGTATGGCATACAATGATGCAGCTCCTGTGTATGTGTGTGTGAAAAAGTTACAGGGAGAATGAGAATGCTGCCATTCTTTCGGCAGGCTCGTCATCATCATCCTCATTACCATTACTTTGTGGTCAGCAGCAGCAGCTCTACAGCAAAAAATGAAAAGACGAAGGAATCTTCATCGTACGAAACTACATTTCATGGAGTAACTTTAAAAGTATGTGCATAGAGAGAGAGATAGATACATGATATTATGTCTTCTCTCCCTGTTTGTTTGTAGATAAAGATGTCTAAAGGAGAGCTATTGTAGCTACAAAGGTAGAGGGGAGTTTTTTGTAACGTAGTAGTAGTAGTAGTAGTAATAGTAGTACGCAGGATACTTAAATGGTCACAAAATACTTTTCTTCTTTCTTTCATTCCTCGTCTAAAAATAGCTCTCTAAAAGTCGTTAAGCCACAGTGAAGGGTTGACAATCAGTGAACAACAGGTTGCTGTCTGCTCAAGTGTTAACGAAGAGGAGCAATTTTTGCAGCAGCGTCTTATGGAAAAAGTGAGCTTGAGCATGCTTTGTTGTTTTGTTGTTACAGTTACAATTCGTTTAACACAGAGTGTAGTAGTACTTGCTCCTCTGTGATAGTTCTGTCTGGTGGTATTTTGGTATGAGTGAAATATCGAAGTAAAACTATTAACTTTTTTGATTGAGTAGTTTTGTTGTTGTAGTGGGGGTACTTGGTGTGTGGAGGTTGTTTGTTGTGTGTACTACTATTGTTAGTCATGTTGTGTGCAATAGTTTTTAGAAGATAAAGAAATGTAATAAGTTCGTCTATTTTACGTAAAGTGTTTCTTTTTTTTAAGAAGAAAAAGTGCAATAAACATGTTCGAATTTATTTTTTGCCTTTTTAGAACCTTGCCTTGTATGTTTTGTGCGGTGTAGATAATAATGGTAATGTTCATGCTGCTACTGTTAGTCAACAACAAATGTGTTCTGCTCAAGTGCTACCATTTCAGAACTCTTTTTAATATTATTTATTATTACCTAAATGAATGAATAACTTTATCTTATCAACAAGAAGTAGCTAGAATCACTTACATGTGCCTACATACATATTTGACCCATATATTTTTCATTTTCTTTTCGTTTCTACAAAGATTCATCTTGAAAAATGTGTAACGCATCAAGCACCGCATTGAAAAAGATCTATAGTACCTAACCATCATCATCATCAGTGATAATCCATAGAGGAAGATGATATTATGATATTCTTAAAAACACACAGAAAGGGGGATATTTGCTTATTGCCTGTGCCTGCAAGTGATGCCTCATTTTGCACCTGCCGCGATCTTGTTAACTAACTTCAATCTTTAGCTGACTACGACTACTGACTAATTATGCCAAAAGAGCCCAAGATGCGCGAGGTTATTAACGGCAGAAAATAAACATGCCTAGCTGTGCCTACCTAAAGGGCAGAAAACGAGTAAAAAGAGAATTTAAACGTAAAGCATGATTTTGTGCAGAAAAAAATATACTACAATGTTCTCGTTGAGATTGGGAGTTTAAAAAGAAAATTGAGTCAATGATGATGAGAGAATGTTAAAAAGGAGAGCACCCCCATCGCATCATCTTTGGCAATAATGAAACTAGAAAAACGTATTAAAAACAAGATTGCCAGATTCTATATATGGCGCTTGGGAGGAAAGCACACAGAAACCAGAATTGTTGTGATAATATAATTATAATGTATTACTAGTAGTAACATCATCTTCTTTTCTCTTTTCGTCGCCATTATTAATTCATCGTTGTCCTTTCGTCATGCTTCAACCTCCCAGTGCTAATTCACTCTTTACGCCAAAAGTAACCACCATAATAGCAACAAGTTGCAACAGCAACAGTACGTCCTCACATGAGACGTGCCATTTTTAACGTGTCTTTTCGTCGTCGTCATCGTCATTATCAGCATCATATTGTTCAAAATTGGATCTGCTGACTTTGTCAGTCAGTCAGAAAGGATGCGCCATACACATTGGAATGAATGACGCTCTGACGAGAACAAAACGCGATTCCTCCCAGCATTCCCCTTCTGGCTGCAGCGGTGGTGAGTGCGCGTGTGTTGTTGGGTGATTGTTTATAAAGAGAAGTGTTTTGTGCTCAGAGAAATTCGAAATTGAACTCTAGTAGTAGTACACTTGTGTTGTTGCCGTGTGCAAAAAACTTTTATTGCCGTTGCAAGTGGAAAATGTGACTCGGCATCTCTGCTGATAAATTCTATGGAAGAGGAGATGGAGGGCAAATTTTAATGCGTGCTGGCTCATAAAAACTGTTTGGAGGTAATAGAATCGTGTGGTTCTATTTATTGCCTACCATCCTCACCACCACCACCGGTTGTTGTAAGGGTCTTTTTCTGATGTTCGTTTCACGACGACGACAACAACAACAAGTGATAAATCAGTGGGATAGATGTTAGTTCTGCTGGTCATTGGACACAGACATTTGGTTAATTTGTTCCTGGCAAGAGTTAGTCCAAGAGAGGGTAACTGGATGAATGGAATTTGCCCATGTTTAACTTCTAATGACCTGCGCCTATGATATTGAACATGTACACAAATTATGTACGCCACATGATGATTTGCGAGTGGCAATCTCCTCCAAGAGTGTTTGTGAACTTTCATTTTAGCAGTAGTAGTGGAACGAATCATCAGAAGAACCTACAGTAAATAATGTTGTCATTCCACAAGTGTACTTTTGATTGCTGATTTAATGGGCAACCAAACCTTGGAAGAGTTGTACTTGAGTGCGGATGTTAAAAAAACTAGTGTCGTCAGCGTGTAACCAGTAACTACTCGCATCATAAATGTATTTCGCAACCCGTGAAGGCCTTAACAAATTACCTCATCTCTGCTACGTCGTGCCAGTTGTAAGTGCGACGGGTGCGAGTCACCTACTCATCCAAATCTCCATTGAACAAGATGCACGGTAAAGCACTAGAATATAATTTTTTTACGTTTCGATATGATAGCATTATTATTTATGCGGACAAAAACATCACACATGCAATATATACACCAAGTTGTCAGCTTTCTATTATCATACAAATATTAACGTCACACGACGTCCTTACTATCATTAATCACTCTCGTTATATAAAGTACTTTAGGTGTACAGCAGCGTCAGGAATGCACAAACAATCAATTACAAGTTTTAGCACCTCTTAACACAACGTGTACTCTACTGCCGACTGCCACTACCTGCAGTAGCAGCCAAAAACTCACCTGGTCACGTTTGCAAAATTTTTCCCCTTGTAAGTTTCGCATTTTTGCTGGTTTCGTGAGACGAAGGCCCCTTTTCGGTATCGAATAGCAGACATGCCTGCTTGCCTATCTCGAAGAAGGGATCATTGTTGAACTGTGCTAATTGAAACGACAAACTTTACTGTTACTCCATAAATGTTGACATCCCGCAGAGAAGGAAGCGTAGCGTTTTCTATACCTATAGACATACAACATAATCAGTATAAAGTCTTTCCTTTTTAGTATCAAATTAGAGCCTTCATCTACATTACGTGACTGAACTGATAATTATACTTCGGTGGTTTACCGGTACTTTTGTTATATACGAGATTACAGATATTGAAGGTATCATTACTGAATGTTACGGTGAAAAAAATGCCAATCAGTAAAAAAACGAGTAAAAAATGAAGTTTATATGCACTATATCATATTGCTACGAAGACCCCTGTCTGTTGCCTGTTTTTGTGCAGACATTCTTCTCATCTTGTATTGTAACTAACTGTATGTATGTAGGGAGGTCTTTTTTCACACTACTACTACTGTCCAGGTTCGACAGCTTCCTGCAAACGTCCTTCTTCTACCGCATGAATATATAGGATCTCGTTTGCAATATTTTATGGAGGTATTTTTCTTTTTCTGCAAAAAGAACCGCTGTTGATGTATGAAAAGTGTTGATGGGCTTTCATTGCCATTTCGTATGCACTTCCAAAATGCGCTGCAGTGCATCGTGCATCATCGTAAATCTGTAATTTTTGCGAAATTCTGTCTATGTCATGTTATTGTTAGTTCAATTAAGACCTGGTAGTGCAACACGAGGCCTGCCATTTTACCTTACGTTTTTGTGATTGCGTCTCGACGCTTCATGCATCTGTCATTGTAACTTTTCACAATAAATAATAATAAAGTTCTATGAAAGTGTGGAGTGCGGCCGTCAGTTTATTATCGTCGGGTCAGAAATTATACTTTTATGCATATACGCACTTACTTGTTTCATAGGCTTAACAGCATTAAAGGGGACTGTTTAACAGGTGTTAGAGAGCTGCAGTTTCTGAGTCTTAAAATTAGACTTTGCTATTGCAATGTGAGATTTGATATCAAGAGCTCATCTAGGGAATCGTGTGAGATAAGATTAATAATAATGAGATGAGGCTTTAATTCATAGCTACATTTGTGAAAATATAAGAACTTCCAAATTTGAAATTGTTTATTATTGTAAAATTTTAAAAAGAAAAGCGACGTCAAAACCTTTTACAAATCCAGAGTGAGCGATGATAAAACGAGCTGGTCAATTAATAATGCGTAAAATATGAGACTACATCACTACATATTTGAATATTAATTCTGTATGCATTAACCGTAACAATTTTTATCTTGTTTTCACAGTTTACATCGCTGGGTTTGCTAAGATTCAACACTTTAAGCAACAAACAACCAAAACTTTTGTTTTAATTATTAAAAAAAAACTTTAGTGTTGGTTAGATGTAATTAATATGCATGCTCTGTAAGCAAAGTACAACATTAAATATAAATTACTCTCGTATGCAGATACTTACTTTTCCTGCTGGCAAATCCTTATCAGTCATCCATTAATTGCTCAGTACTCAGTACCTTCGACGTAGAAATCTAATAGTAGTATCAAGGAGCCTCAAAGTGGTCTCAGCACTCAGCACTTTTTTATTTCATTTTATTTTTGCATATTGTTTTGTTTATTTATACGTAAAAAATCTGTAGCTGCCGTTTAGATTTTCTAGTCATACCAATTTGTTTATAGAATATGAAATGCAGTATAGCAAGTAGTACTATTGACTATCTTCTTTGATGGCTAACGGCTTCCTCGTGCACAATAAATTATATTGCGATTTATGATTCATAAAGCATTGAATTTTTGAAGGAGTTAACACGCTTTGTTGTGGATATTTGATACCTAACCCTTGCTTGTACAAGCTTTCAATATATCCATAAAATTAAATATCAGTTTACGTTAGTAGTAACTGTATTCCAAGGACTTTCCACACATCAATAGGCATGATAAAGCGAGAGGCATCAATTTCTACCAATTCATTAGATTACTATAATAACAGACGTCTAAATCACGCGGTTGGATGATTATGGTAATATTTTGAAGATGGAACCTTTTGTGGAAGCGGAGACGTACAGTTTTATTTTCATTTTATTTACAATGAACGACTACTCATTCTAATGGTTTTTCGCTCCAAATATAAAAAAAAACATGCGAATGGCTTTGAAATAATCTGACTATTTTACTCCTCCCGAATTGATTTTGCACTCGTCCTCTCGAAAGCGCAGTCGAATTATTGTCACTGTCGTTATTTTTTAATTTCCAGTAGTATCATTGTGTAAAAAAGTAATGTTTGAGGAAAACAAAGTATGTACCAATGAGGCACTATGTTTTTAGATCAGATTTCAGCGTGTTGATGTGATCATGTATTGAAAAAATGAACTTCGAGTTGTAATGTGATGGGGAAGTGACACCAATTACTAGCCACTATTTGCCAACCGATCACTTCTTAAATGCTTTAAGACAACAAGAAAATGAAAAGTAGTGTGTCTAGAACTACAGTGCAAATTACTCAATATTAAACATTGTTAGTTGGTGGCAGGGCGACGATGTCACTTTTACGTCACATATTACATCGTAGATACTAGTAGATTGAGTAGATAGTACAAGTTCCTCCCCAACATTAGCATAATATGTAGAACCTACCCACCTTACATGTTTATCATTACTGTTGTCATTAAATGTCATCATTTTATTTATAGAAAAGGATAAAGCAATAGAAGGAATATGAAAGAACACGGCAATGTTGGCTGACTAAAATTTGTAGCCGTCTGTTTTTAATTACTATTACATTTATCTGTTTTAAATGTTAAGATGATGTAAAATAGAGAAGACTAGTCAGGTTTAAACCTGTGAAGTAAGCATTGAGTATCAACGAGGTGGGAGGGAGCGGAACCCGCTATACCTATTATTATTATTATTAAAATTTTATCTCTTTGGAATGCAAGATACAAATACAAGGGTATGAATCATTTTTCACTCTTACCTATCTACATAAATCTACCCCATAGTTGTTACAAATTACAAGGCAAAATTCTAAGCAGCGGCTGCGTAAAGTATTATCGTCGTGGGGGACAAAACAGCTATTGTTTGCGAAAGTTATGCAGATTTTACATATTCATTGAACTCAATTAACCTTGAAGCTAACCTTAGTAATAATGTCAATTCACAATCGAGGGTGAGTTTAAATGTTTCTGTTTTGTGCGGTTTAATTTCTTTATAAATGTCAAAATTCTATAATGATTCCATGAAATCACCATTTTACTGCATACATAAAATAAATTAAATTTCTTACAGGTTTATGTAAAAGCTTTGATATTAAAAATTGATGAATAATACAGATACAACAACAACATGAGGTTTTAAGAAACAGGATATTTGGATTAATGTAAACAATAAACATTAGGGAGATTAATCCCAATATAATAGTGTTGGAGTAATGGCTAAAAATATATAATATATATAATTTAGTTTGTCTGATAATACCTTTATTTATCTCTGACAGCAAATGAGATAGAAGAAATCGTGAAGTTTAACTCAAATGCTAAACATGGCAGCAATGTTAAATAAAAAACTATTTGTCACGTAAGAAACATGGTGCATCGTCGACAACCGGTCATAAAGAAAATGAAACTATCCCCATGTAAAATATAATGAATGTCAATATATTGTCAATCAATATGTCTTGTCAATATGAAGAATAATATCCCCCGGCCCCTCGATTCCGTCTTCCCTCCTTCTAACTTAAAGCATGACTAATTGTAACAACGAACTACAATTTGTTTTAAACATCGACGCTCATGCAGCTTTCATTATAGATTTTAACTCGGATACACGATCATTCGCTACATTGCTACTTGCTAGTAGTGTTTTCAAAAGCAATACAGACATTGACAACTCCTATACAATGTAGCAATAATGCTGAGAATTGCCTGAATTAGTTTCCGTTCACAGATCTCTCTCTCTCGGTGCCATGTGTTCATTGATACGTATTTCATTGCAGGAGTTGTAGGCGTGCACAGTAAAACATAGAGCATCTATTATTTTCCTCCATCAAGAATGTACTAAAGTACTAATAAGTGGTACTAACATATTTCTACTTGTGCATACTAGGTACTAGTAGTTATGTACCATCATTCCTTTGCTACTAGTGAACTTTTGTCTTTTGATTGCATACTTCGCTCCTGCGCTGTTCTGTGGTGATGTGTTTTCACAAGATTTTTTTAACTTCTTACTTACATACTACTACCACTTCAAACAACGTATAGGCGCAGACCAAATGAATGATGGGATGAATCAGTCGGATGTTATTCAGCGCACACACAAGGATCGTTTTGGTATGGTGTTCTGTGTAACATGACACTCCATATTTATATTATTCATTTTATCTCACCAACAACCCTACTCTCATCCCTGTTCTCTCAAACGCCTATGTACCTAACGGTTACTCATCGCTAATTTATTACTCCCTCTCTGTGGTTTGCCATAAAGAATGCAAAGACTTTAAATTAAATGCCATACCACGCATTTAATCTTTGATGTGCAGTGTGTATACACATGTGAATGACAGGACGTTTTGAAAGCCATTTGAAGGAGTCATTCCAGAAGAGTATAGAAGAAATACAAAAAAAACGAAAATGAAATATGTAACTTTATGCATCTTTTTAAATTAAGTTTATTGCAGTAAATTCTGAGAACATTCTCTCAGGTTCCGTCAGATATTCTTTTCGTCAAAAGTTTGAATAATTATGTCCCTCAACAACGACAGGAAAATAAGTTGTTCATTTATAGTATTTTACAAAGATGTTTTATATGCAGCTCATCCACGCAACAATTTCGACATAGTTCGTAGTTCAGCCATTCACACGTTTTGCAACAGTAGCGGCAGTAAAGTACTAAATAGACTATAAAACCGTAAATGCTTAACTGCTCTTAAAGATTAGATGGCTTTTATATTAAAAAATATTGCAAGCTCCCCTCTGACGGTGTAAGTTCATATGTCATTTTGTTTTTGAGTAATCGCCAATGGGAAAATTGGGCGTGGGAGTCTGACATGCCATCACGCCAATATATTTCTTTTCATTGGGTAAGTCATTGTTGTTGCCTCGCTGGATTACATTTTGTCTTTATTTTCCAAGGTCAGTCAATAATATTGTGGACCCCAGCTGCCACTATGTGCATGGAACGGCACCGAGTCATAATTTTACTGTAGAGGTTAGAGAGAGAGAGAGAGAGAGAGTAGAAATCTGACTACGCTACCATTTAAAACTTTCAATGATTCAATACCAAAACAACGAATGATTTCTTTAAAATGTAAAAAGGAGACAGGACATCCTGACAAACAAAATGGCTTTATTAAGCCCTCTGCGCGCTATAACAACTAGTCGCTGTGAGTCGAGCCGAGTGTGTGGTATGTGGGTTTTTTAGAAAGTGTGCTCGTTGCTTGAGGACTAAGCCTCCTGCTCAGTGATTTCTTCTTTCTTATCAACAACAGCGCCAAAAATATTCCACCTTTTGTGGCATAATTTTTTTTATATTCAGTGTGTCCGTTCTAAAGTTATTTTAAAAAATAAGCTACCTCATATCACCTTTTTTTTACAACAGCATGGATAATACTAAAATACGTGCACAGACAGACATCAAAAGAAGATTCCTTTTTCCACCATCATCATTTTAGTCTGCCTCAGAAAAATATGAACGCATTCCATTCTTCCCATTCGTTGTGAAGGTTACTTTTCCAGGTTTCCTGGCAGTCCGTCAATTCTCTCGTTATCATAACGTCTTGTGTTTTTTCGTGTTTCAAGTACGAGTACTCATCATTATCAACCTCATATATATGCATTCTCCTATTCTCGTACGTGGTAGGCCTCTATTCTCTATGTGCATTGCATATTCCTCGTGTGAGTGTGTGTGGGTTTATCTGTGCTGCTTGTTGGGTGTGTGGAGGTGAGGTTGATCTCTTCGAAGTTGTTTTACGTTGCTCAACACGCGATCCATGACTCGTCGTCGTGGAGCTTGTGATTGAAATACCATGATGTTGCATCCGCGCACGCACACACACAAACAGCTCACATGCATACATCTTTTGGGGACGTACCAACAAGCCAACAATTCCCATCAACAATGTAGCGTGTTTACAATGGAAAAAACGATGGTGCACTATAAGTAGAACACACAACACAGTACGAGTTGAAAAAAAATGTACATACTTCTTCTTTTTATTTGGTAGTTAGTCGCTTTCTTCCAAGAAACTTAACAAAAGCAAGATACGTGCTTAACTCGTGCTGCAGTCGTGGCATCATCCAACATGGAACGCTTTTAACATAAATGGGGGACCGGCTATAGCTGGTGTAATTTTACGTTTCGGGTGTTCGATTTTTGTTTTGACTCCGAAAATAGGACAAATTTGAAATTATTGTTAGTTGATTTTCAAGTAGCATCATCAGGGCCAGATAGGTTGACCCCTATTTTCCATGGGGCTATACAATTTTAAATGATGCTTTTCAAAATATTGAGGCATAAAGTGGAATTAAGCTTTCCGCATTCGATTGTCTGTTCATAATTAGAGCGCCACTGATGTCGCTGAAAGTTTTGTTTTTTAATTTGGAATTTTATCGTAGTAAGTAGTAGGCAATGTTAAAATTTGGTACACATACATGTAAGAACGCCATGTTTGATGGGTCAGTTAACTGGTGCTTTAGTTGAATGAGAATCCTCTTTAAAATTTATTTAATTGATATTACATAACTCTGAACCGCTAGTTCCTATTAAAATTGAGCAGGTTCTAACCAAAGTAATTGAATTGGCAATATTGGAAAACCGAAATCAGTAATACATTGTATATCTTAAACAGGAAACACACACCGCTGGTCCTACTTGAAAGTTTACTAAAAATCTATTATTATGCATGAAGTAGTGGTGTAGTGATTGTCAAGTTAGGTAGGTGGTGCGTGTAATCTTCAAATGTCGAATCTACCTACGTACACATACGTCACTTGAAGGTATGTGTGGGCATATATACACCAGACCTTTTACTTTAAAAAAAAATCTCCCTTAGTATCTTCACCGCCGTAAATATTAAATTACCTTGATTGAAAATATTAACTAGCAAGTTCACGTACGCGAATGCGTGTAACTTTTCCAAAATGACCAACACTAAAAAATTGGCATTGATAACTAACTATTAAAGTCAAATAGTATGCCGGTATAACATGTGTTGAAAGTTTTAACTTTTAACAACAGCTTATAAAATGGAAATACTTTAGTCATTCATAGTCATTGACAAGGACCGTGAGAACATGGTCAGGGCTTTAACAATAATGTCTCAAGTCTCAACCCAAACGAAAAACGCTCGCCAGTTTGAAAACAAATTGCTTACATTTCTTCAAACTATAGAAGGAGCGCTACATTTATACTGCTGCTCCCAATATTATTGGAGGCATCTAAAGACTAAAGATGTAATGTCTTTCTTCGTGGCTATAATAATCAGACATCGAGATACCAAACAAAAGCAAATTATGCCCACATGATGATGATCCACCCTACCTACTTCTTCATCATTATCGTTCTCAATGATGTGCCACATAAACCTATATAAACAGGATTATATTGTAGGATGATAAAAAAAGGCTATAGAAAGACAATTGTGATCTTTGTACGATATTGTATTATTGTATTGTGTTTCTAACAATGTACATTAGTATGTTGGTCGCAAAATATTATGCCATTAACATTAAACATGGCCGTACAACCACGCAATAATAACGAGCGCACAAGTGTGCATATTTTATCTGTCTTAGCAGGTTGGATCTTAGCGTATATGGGAGTAAAATATGAACTTTTTAGTACATCAAATTTTGAAAACAAAGTAACGATCAGTTACGCAGACACAAATAATGGAATTTGCTTACATGTATGAGCCATTATGACAATGAATAATAATAGTAGTAATATATACAGCGCAGGAGATCTCATACAAAGTATTTTTTGTTTACAAAGATTTGATGTCTCATAGTCACAATACAATACTCTCTGGTGGTGCATACTTTTAAAAGGATCGCCGTGCATTGCCACACGTAGAGACGGTTTTTCTTTGACGTTTGTCTACTACTCCAGGATGTGAACTTTGTACTATTTGTTCACTGTGATTAGATAGTGAAGAAGAAACCATGTTTTGTGAAGGAAATGAATGAACGCCTGACAAGAATTTGTAAGCTAGAATCTGGTCGTCATGTTTGTTGGCTGTGCGTTCAATAATTTGCGAGCGCTGAAGTTACATGGTTGCATAGGTTTCCAGATGATGCTAAATCCGCACTATCGCATGTAGGACTTGTAAAAGAAGACTGGTTGTATTTGGAACAAATGATGAGCGCAGAATGTTCCATCGTCCATATTTGACTAGTCAGTTGTCTTGTTTGCATAATATCCCAATTCTATTATACGAATATATATAGCAACCACACATTACGTATTTTTAAAGTCGGATTTTGCTGAGAAGATTTTCGAATGAACTGCAGGAAGTTCATTCTATTTTAGAATCGGATGTTCTCATGACATCTTATCATTGCTGATAACTTATTACTATGACATCCTAAACAAACAATCGTGTTTTGGTTTATTCTGTGCCCATGTTGACACAGTAAATTATAGCAGGAAATTGCATATTGTAACGCTGGATCAGAAGAAATGCTTGGCAGAATACTTGGTAGGTGGGAAGGAATCTGCCCATTTTGACATTTGGTTTGGAGAAATAAGGACAAAGGATGGAACATTTCCATCTGTAAATACTGATGAAATTGCCTCAGATTCTTACAGAACATAATATAATTGTTATGTAGATAAGACCGTATGATAAAACCACGGACCTCGGGTCACCATGGCAATTTACACCCCGAACAGTGGGGGAAATATATTTTTTAAAGTTAATACATTATTTGACTTTAACTTTCATTTTCCATGTTAAATACCATAAGAAGGATTGGTTTTTATAAAATCATCTTTTCGGATTGTTTGTGTAAACATCTATAATGACCTGTGGCTTATCATAACGTCTTATCTACACGACATAAATAATATGTGAGAATTTGGGGCCATTTCAAACGCATTTACAGATGAAAATGTTCCACCGTTTGTCCTTATTTCTCCAAACCAAATATAAAAATGGGTTCCAACTGAAAACGTTCCATCGTAAATTTATCCGCATTTATCATGCACAAACTTTCCCCAACGCATTTGGCATTAGCATCATGCTTACACTACGAGTACAAACAGTGATTACATTGGATGAGTTTATCGCAGATTTAATCGTAGGAAGGAGTACATATGCAAATATGGATTCTGATCGGAGACAACAAAGAGTTTTCGCCTTTTAAAAAAATGACGCGTCTTGTTTCAATATTAATTTATGTTCATTATTACGACTTACTGAGGAAACATCAACGATATCGTCATCTGCTTGTTGATAGCCTCCATGGACTGTGGTTTCTTACACTTTTGTACCATACACGGTGTGCTTACCTAATTACATTTCTGCATGGCACCTCAGTATACCAGTACAAGAGCCCTTTACTGATCAGTAAAAATTATTTTTAAATTGTGTAATATTTCGCCATCATTATTATCAGCAGTAATTCAAAACGTGCATTAAAGAATGTCAAGAACCATTTTCGATTTCGATTTTCCCACACAATGGCTATCCATTCAACTTCTTAATAATAAATCACATGGATGAGTCATGAGTCATAATAAGTACAGAAAACGTGGACACGACACCAGAAGCCCTCAAAAATGAATCAATAACAAGAAAATCCTTTATTTGACTCCATATATTACCTAGTAGTGTGTCACATACAAAATGACATGTCGTCTAAAAATATGCGTGTAAAATCCACTTGCTTTAAAAACAAGCCGCAATATTTAAGCTACGCACACATATATTGAATATTAACTATGTAGTGTACAGTACAAAGTACAAATTTAAACCAAAACACGATGTAAATATCGTTATGTACATTAAAATCATGTGAAACACAATCCTCTACGATGATCCCACATACAATTTGTTTACAACAGTTCCACTGAACAAATCTTTGTCAGATAATATCATAATGATAAGAGGGAAATGATGGTTACAGAAAATTGCTGATAAGACGTTTGACAAAACAATATCGCTCATATCTCTTCGCTGTGCTTGGTCGAAATCTTTTGTGATGAAAGGTATTTAGTCGAGTGAACTATAATTTTCATGCTTATGTGTACATGGTAAAAAGGCTTAGGATTATGCCATTTCAACAAGACCGAACAACGTATATAACACATATGAAGGATGACACACTCTTTTGAGTAATGATAATGAAGTTCATAATGACTAAAAAATGACTTGTGCCGCATTCATCACCAAACAAGCAACAACGTGAAGCTCTATTCTCTAATCCATTTAATGCATTAATTTGTTGCTGCAGATCGTGGAATTTTGCAACCTTGGATGAAGCGTCCTACTAACTGCAACAGCCATGCGTCTTATTGCAATTCAATGCTGAATATTTCACACGTTCAACTAAAATAGAATTCTCTTCATTCCGTCCGTGAGTTGCATTGGGTCAAGATTTGTCATGAAAGGAGATACAGCTGGCCAGGGTGTCGTCCCACTCAGGACAATCCTACGAAATATTTTAAACCTCATTGATAGTTTTGAAACTCGGTACAAGGAAGGACTTGACTCGTATGATCAGGAGTTTCAGGTACGTATTACGTGACGGTATTTACGGGCACACGTAACATTCTAAAAATATTTTCGTTTTGCTTGTATGAATCTTTATCGTTATTGCGTGTACACCGTTTCCTGTCATTTCATTTTACTGGGTGGGGAGTGAGTGGCAAGAGTGAAGTTGATATCTTTTTTCTATGAACAGGAATTGAAGCAGTTCAGTGAGAATTTGAAGTCAGACCCCGGTTACTTGTGTAAAGAAGGAGAGAAGAGCGTAAACAGGAAGAAAAACCGCTACAAGGATATTTTACCATGTAAGTTTAAATCGGCAGGCGGATAATTATTTCATTTTTGTAATTCCTAGATTTATACATCAGTTGTAGATTGCTAACCCTGTGCTTGATTTTATTCAATTTGCATCTATGTGCAACAACAAATCATGCATTGAAGATAATTCTTTTTTTAACGTCAGAGCCACCTTGCACTTCTTAACTGTTTTTACGTTATTTTAAATCTTATTTTAAAAATTATGAGCTTTCTTACTATGTGTTTTGCATGCTGATAGGACGTGATAAACATTTCTTACCATAAAATTTGTGCTGCCGGTGTGGTGAATTACAAATAAATGTTTTGTTTCCTCTAGTTGACTACACACGTGTGATACTTGGCGACTATGGAGACATTCCAGGAAGTGATTACATTAATGCTAACTTTATCAAAGGTGCAAGTGGATCATCGGCCTATATCGCATGTCAAGGGCCACTTCCACATACGGTTAATGACTTTTGGCGCATGGTGGTGGAGTGCGAGGTTCAAGTGATTGTTATGGCTTGTAATGAGCAGGAATCGGGAAAGGTAGGCAGCTTGAAGAAATTGTTTACTGATTGATGGAAACGATTTATATATTTTTTATTGTAAACGTGTTACGTGTTATATTTCTCGTAGCACAAATGTGAAAATTATTGGGTAGAAGAGGAAGGAGTAGAGCGGGAGTTTGGGTCGGTAACGATATGGCTTAAAAAGAGTCGACAAGTATGTCCAGATTTCTTAGTACGAACAATGAAAATTAGATACCCGAATTCTAAAGGAGAACCCGGTAAGACACAAAAAAGTAAAATATTTTAAAGAGTGTTTCTTAATGCAAGATAACAATTTATGGAGAAAATTTTAACTTTATAGGATTTCTCGTGTAAAACGTGTCGTAGTTAATTTTGTATGACTCATTTTGAATTTATGATTTTGTTGTACTTTTAGAAATTGACACCAGATTTTAGTTTATTCAACTTAGTACGTGAAATGAGACGTCAACGAATCGCAATGGTGCAAACTAAGGACCAGTACATTCTTGTTCATAGGGCAGTTCGAGAGTTGTTCGAAGAACAGTTAAAAATTATTGATTCCCACCCGTACGCTAACGTCGACATAAATGGACTTCCCATCGACATAAAAACTGATATGGAAGAACCAGTGTATGAGACAGTGCAGTTTGTTGCACCTCCGCTTAGATTCTTGGAGGACCAAGTGGATATGCATAATAATGATGTGGTCAAACCACCACCACCTCCCTCTGATAATACATCCACCTGTGTTCATACGAATGCTGTTGAAAACGTTGACAAACAGTCAGACGAAGGGAAAAATAGTAAATTAGGTGGAGGCATGAGTAGTAATTTGGTTAGTAAAAATAGTAAAGTGAATCCTACGCCATCCCCATCCTCCGGCTCCTATGGAGAGAACACAGTTGTGGTGGAAAATAAAAGTATGACAGACCTCGAGCAAACAAAAGATGACAAACGGGGATCAAGTAAAAATGACAGCTCGAGCAGTAAGCATGGAGGCGGAACGTCATCAAAGTCTTCACTACTTCGAAATCCAAGTATAGTTAAATTGAAAGCATTTTTTGAAAAATCAAAAGACGACAAAGACAAGAAAATATTTCCTGGACTCAGCAGAGCAAAATCCGATGTGTCATCCTCCTCACGGTTCTACACAAATTTGGCATCCACATTCACGTCACGTAGTATTCGTAATGCACCAGCAGAAAGCAAATTTGCTGAGCCTGTGCCGCAAAAAACTGTTGTTCGCGAAAAGACCCCCGTTGAGAAAATAAAATCAAAACCGGCTATTTTAACAAAACCAAATATTTTAGTGAAGCGTAGCAAATCCTTGAAGATAATAAGACCGTTAAATGAATCGAGAGAAAATGTTAATTTAATATCTGGTGTAGGTACGGGTACAGATACACCAGACGGCTCTTCAAAATTGAAAGACAATAAACCTTCAGTTATAATGTCACAACATTCTTCGCCAGAATCGCTTCCCATTCAAGTAAACCTACAACAAGTTGAAATGCCAAAGTTGCTAAAACCACAGTCGAAGTCTGTAAAAGCAGAACCATATAAGGCCACTACAAGTCATGACTTTGATAAAAGAGGCGTCGTGGACGGGAGGGAAAATTATGTTAAACGAGTGGACGGGTCAGATAATGACTATCAAAAAATACAACCCCCTAAAAAGCCCGAGGTTCCTTCAAAATCCCACCTATTAGAGAAAGTGTTTGTTCCAAGTGCAACAGACATTTATGGAACGACAAGAATTAAAATTGGCATATCACTCGATGATTCCAGTAATGACTTTAGTAAAAGCAGTTATTCCAAATTAAACGGGAAGCTAAAAAAGTATGGGACCGTAAATTCAAAAATGCTCACCTCTGCCGGTGGTGGGACTCTACTAACCCGCAGTCAAAGTCACGTTTGGCAACCATCGAAACCACAAGTTCCAGTTAGAATCTTTTCTGACGATAATTTGTCTCAAGTTGGAACGTCTGACAACAATAAAGTTACAACGGATGAATCAAACAAGAGTTTTGATGAACCGGATGGCATGCGGTTTCAACGCAAGCAGTCATTGCCTATCACGAAGACGTTTCCCTCGAAGGTGGCTCCACTGACTATGCCGGCACATGAACCTTTGGAATATAAACATCAGGATGAGCAACAACCACGGTCTTTAACGCTTAGTAATCACTCATCCTTTCTGGAAGCGCGGAAAAGATTGCCAAAAACAAATCCATACGCAAACTACAGTCCAGCAAATGACGTTCGACATTTTAAAGATTCGTCTCAACCGCCGGCAGCGGTGAAGTTAACTCAGGAGAAAGGCGTATCACTAGCACAGTTTCACTTTGGTGAAAGTATCCCACTGTTAAAAAACGGTAATGGAGGGAACGGCAGTTTAATTAGAAATTCATCGGAGAGTTCCAGTAATCCTGGAACGCCGCGGAACTCCTTGCCGGGAACTCCAACCCAATCAACGGATGTATTATATTCCCCGATATCCCTGAACGTCTCTGGAAACTATTCTTCAGGCCGGAATCAGTCCAAATCAATACTGAAGGGTTCTCTCTCTAGCTCACCGTCAGAGTCTGATGAACGGCTAGATTTAGGCAGGAATAATCCATTTTCATCAACTTTAGCTCAATCCCAAGTTACAACAAATATTACAGGTCCTCAGAAGATCAGCTCCGTGAGAACTGCTGTAGGTGTACGGGAAAGGAGAAACAGTTTTCGCCAAGCTGTTTGGAAAGAGGATCATCGGGGAACAAAGGACGACGACAAGGCTGAAAATATCTATATCACAGCAACAACCTCTGTTCCGTATTTCGTCAAGTCTTCTGCAATGCCAACACATCATAATACCCCGCTCCCTAACTCTATACCATCTTATGTTACTCCAACATCTTCAGGGATAACAACCAACGCTTTGGATCGACCTCACAGGGATTACGAACCGATATGGCCTGATCCGACCAGTTCGACTAGTCCATTTAAAATTGGTTTATCTGCTACTCGTTCGAACCATGGAGAAACTCACCTAGTAGACAAATCACACGCAATCAAAGTGCCGAGCTCTAATTCGAGTAATTCTCTTGGTAAGTACTGCCGTGAATGGAATTATTCTGTAACTTTATGTTGTTGTACTTGTACTAGTCCCTCACTGGCGTCATTTACATAATTTTAGGTGATGAAAAACATTCCGTAGCCAAAATGAAGCAGAAAGAACTGGAATCACAGGTGCAGGATAGAATGGCTGAAATTAAAGTACTTCTGGAAGAACTTAAAGCCCCAGGGAAATCCGAAGGATATATGCAGCGTTCAAATACTTCCATCGACGCTCGAACGTCCCAAATTCCTATGAGAAAAAATAGCGAAAAACTGCTTCAGTCTACAGAAAAAATGCGCTCGGCGGGAACTTCTTCAGGCGCATCAAACTTAAAGTATCATCGATCGTTAAGAGCTCCGTCAAGACCACAGTATCAACAAAGCTTTGCTTGTTTTACCTTCAAAAAGCCATCCTCCTTCGAATCCATTACAGATCAAATGTACGCCGAAGAACTGTTGGCCTCTAAATCGTCTGGGCGGGACGACCCACACTCTTCCAGCATGGGTAAACCAGAGTGTAATTTTAGAGAAGAGCCTTTACAGCAAATAGATAGCACAGGAGTGATACAAAATCAAAAATTAAACGACTACGTATCCCTACGTTCATGCAAAAGCTCCAGTCTG
Organism: Callyntrura sp. NNG-2020; assembly: GCA_027744055.1. Classification (NCBI taxonomy): domain Eukaryota; kingdom Metazoa; phylum Arthropoda; class Collembola; order Entomobryomorpha; family Paronellidae; genus Callyntrura; species Callyntrura sp. NNG-2020. The sequence goes on from JAHZNE010003171.1 coordinate 22,507, forward strand.
CGACACAATCCCATGGCGGAGCCCACATCCCAAGCAAATCGTCAACCGCATCTTGCTCTGTGCAAGACTGACTTAACGCCAATTCCCCCTCCTCGAAGTAAACGGGGAGGAACGATAAGGAGAGATCATGGTAACTATGTTAATGTTGCACCCATCGACCACCAATCGTCAAATAGTAAGTATGCTTGGGGAGGCAAAGAATCAGCAACGAACGGAATCAGCGATAATCATAATTTTTCTAATGGTACTATGTCAACATTGGCAATCAGAAATGAATCGTCCCCAGAAAGCGATCAAGCTCGCATTTGTCAAGCGAATGGTCATGACTACTCTAGACTATCAAGTACAGGATCAATACCTCTAAGTAATAATAACAATGGCAATGCTAATTCTCCTAAAGCAATTATACGAGCCTTAGGACTGTTTCAAGCAAAAGCAGCAAACGTGCGATCAAGATTTGCAAGTTGGAGTGAAAATAAAGAACGGCCGGGCTCCAAGCGCACAAATTAGTATTTCTTTTGTATCCTTAAGAAGAGATTAACAGCTTTAATATACATTCCTTGTGTGTAGCATTAACCTTTTAGATGTTATTTGTTACTTAAAGTGTAATTAATTGTATTCTAATTGCGGATATTTTACTACAGCTATAAATGTTAAATTAAATAAATTGTTTAAGATAAGCGTTTATGGATTTTGCTATACGATGAGTCACAAATCGTTCTATCATAGTAACTACGGATACTTTTACTTGTGTGTTTAATGTCAACCGTTTTAGCTTTTTGACATCAGTATTTTGTGATTTGTTATATGAATGAGTATTGAGTTAACTGTTATTGTTACTCATTTTTATCTTACCAAACGTAGTTAAAATCTCCGGAAGGAAATATTATAGTATTACTGCGACGAACGGGGAACAGTAATATTATCCGAATACTAAAGGTAGCCTCTAGATCTATTATTGCTGATACCGTCGTCACTAGATTGTTCAGTAGTTGTATCATTTTGTTCATTTATAGTTTCATATTACAAGTTCATTATTACATAGACTAATAAGCAGTTCAGCGAATAACAGCGAACTTTCATAGATTTTGTTTTCAAGAAAGATGCTTGTTTTGAGCCGGGGTGGAGATGTCGAACGTTTCGCTGTGCCTTTATAGTCAGATACGTTATGATGTTGCACAGGAGGGTTTTAATTCAACTAACTAAACTAATTTGATATTAAGTTAACTTACGGTCTTAAAGTAATAAAACTTCACGTCATTCTCATCCATGTCAATTCAACGTTAGAATGTTATATTCGTAGATGTATAGTAATGTAGGGACTACTGCTTATATAAATGTATACATTTACAAGTTGACAGCATGCTACCTTAATGTGAAATGATTAAAGTGATATTTAACGATAATTATTATTAAGTTGATATGATGCAGCCATTGCATTTTGCCGTCCCAACGATTAGTTCTCCGGTTAAAGCAACATGATATATTGCGTAGGAAATCAAGCTACAAAATATTTCTAACTCGTAATTATTTATAACTTTTTTAGTTGTAGTGTTTCGTTATCTTGCTAAGTATTCTGAATAAGCTGAACGCCGTGTGAAGTATGTTAGAAGCGTTACTGAAAGTAAGTACTTCGTTATGACTGAAATGCTTAACTTAAAGTAAGCACTTGACTGATATTAAGAAATTTAAATAAAAAAGACAGTGCATTATTACCACAAAAATTTGCAGTCTTCTGGTCAGACGAAGGTATTCATTTATTTATTATCTGTCATTTGAAGCATATGGCAAAACGGATGGAAAGGATGGAATGCGATGATTGAATTATAAACATTGATGTTTAAATGGCACATTAAACCACCCAAAATGAAAATCGTTACATATTTCGCAATATAATCGTTTCGGCATCACAATTTTTAAAAAATAACATTACCCCTGGTGGTTGTTGCCCCTTGCAACTTGTTTGCAGCGTGTGGTTATTCACGGCCTCCACCTTTCGCATATGCATTGCATTTGCAGACGAAGGTTCCTTGCCGAACCATTAAAATTAACTGCATTGCATTTGCAGACGAAGGTTCCTTGCCGAACCATTAAAACTAACTGCATTGCATTTGCAGACGAAGGTTCCCTGCCAAACCATTAAAATTACACTGGTTTATTATCTTCCACGTGTTCCCCGATTTTTAACATTACGAGGATACAAAGTTTCCCCATGTTCCCCCGGTAAATAACATTGCGTATATCAGAAAACCCCTCATGTTCCCCGAGCCTGGCTCGGCGGCTCGGGAAGATAATAAACCATTGTAAAATTAACTACATTGCATTTGATGATTTACTAATCTTCTGATATGTTGACTACACTTTTTATGCCCGTGCAAAATTTGTTTTGTTTTGTCGAAATATTTGTGTTTTTAGGTGTTTCCAGGCTAAGAAGCAAAAACCTAAGCGATAAGCACTTCCAGTTAGTTCTTTGGATCATCTCCCTGTTTTAAAGATAAAGATAAATTTGTAAAAAGATAAAAAGATACTATGCCTATATGACCTTTACATTTCTTGATCACTTTTGCACGCTTCTAAATTTCCATTGTGGTAGTTTTTATATGCAGCGCAACACGAACAAACTAAAATAATAGCTTTTAAAAATAAAGTTACTGTTGGCTCATTGTTCCTTAAATGCTTTTTATTTTAGAAATTTTGGCAGCCGATGAGTTGTTAGTTGAAATACATTTTTGAAATCCTTTATTTCTCTAATTATCTAAACTGAACAGCACATAGACCACAAAGCGGTAACGAAATGAAATTGTACGTGAAATCGGGAACGTGTACGTTCCCGATTTTTTCAAACGCTATTAGTTTCATATCCTCGTTGCCCTTTTACTTATTAATGTGAGCAGAGAAATTGAAGGTAATCCTCAATTTAACAGAACCACTGTAATAAAATAACTAATTGTCCTAGATTAAATTGCCACTAATCATTCTTTTGCTAATACACCTCTTAGCCCTGGATAAAATTGCTCCTAAAACTTCGTCTTCCCTGTTCCTCTTCTCTTTTCTTCATCGTTCGAATAGGGAGATTATAGGGGAGAACGACAAAGACAGGAAAAACGAACACAAAACAAAGCATTTTAAAAATAAAATTTTGAAAATTCCAATAATGTGTCGGATTTTTTTTCAAAATGGATTTACACCTTAAGCAAATATCCCATCATTTCTCTGTTACTTCTTACCAATCATTTGTAACCATTGATAGCAATTATAACTCATTTTCACTTGTTCTTAAAATAGCTGATACATTCTCGCACTGATTTATAATGGGTTCTAGCTAGGTGTGCGTGACCCGGTACCGCTTTTTATTCACTTTAATGATGGCTCGAAATATGTAGCACAAAAAACATCGCAGGTGTATGGTTTTCTATTAATATGCGGAAATAAAGCAACATTTTAGAACGATATTTCTTTCAAATTCATTTATTCGAGTATGCCTAAAGGAAATTACTAAAGCATTAACGTTAACTGTTTCTCATGAATAACCGATTTAAAATACCCGACAAATTGAAATGGCGCAAGATGAACGACATAGCAATACGATACACACAACTAGATAACTTTATTCGCATTAGGTTACATGTTAACATAACAGAGGAGACACGAATTATATCTTAGTAATTGTACGAACGAACCTACGAGTAACTCAGAGCATGGAATATATTCTGTTTATTAGCGTCAAATGTTTACTTTGAGATGCTAAAGCAATGTACATCCTCGTCAATATCAGTAGTCTGTCGTCTATTATCCACACTCCAACTGACGATATGCTGCGAACCATCTACTGGCTTCTCAGATGCGTTCCAATTAGAAAACTAAACGAAATGTTTGTTAAAATGATGCGATGTACAAAACAAATATTTTATTTATTACAAATAGTATAGTTAAGTTCATGTTTCCCTTACAACATTTCTTTTCTCGCGAACGTTTTTTGTTAAAGGAGGAGTTACTTCAGAATTCACGAAATACGGGTTTTTATACTCTTTTAACAGGAACACAAATCTACGCTTTTCTTCTGGACCTCCCTCCATTCTAGTTGGATTATACCAAGCATACTCAAACCGCTGTTGAGTCTCTGGAACAGGGTAGACCAAAGGGCACTTCTTCATCTTCCTCGTTCCATGAATCATACCTAAAATACAAGAATTACGATAAATCCGAATATTGTAATATTAGCGAAATTCACTTCAATCTTATTAGATTATTTAATGATGCACGAATCATACCTGGATCAACAACAGGAGGAGGAGGTACTGGTTTACTTTTAGTCTTTACTTCTAGTACTTCTATGTCGGGTGACCCTGCCCGAACGAAGGAAGTAGGAGTTGGAGCTGGAGGTGGAGTTGGAGCCGGAGCCGGAGCAGCCAACGGTTTTATTATATCGTTTGGGGATGATGGTATGGTTGGTGCAGACCCGCTAAGTTTCTTCTTTTTTGGTTTCGGCGGCGTCATCTGTTGAGAAATATGATTGTTGAGGTCATTTAAAAATAAACTCCTAATCTATCCAATATTAAATATTAATGCTAATTAAAATGTACCTGCTGTGAAACATCTTCAACGACTTCCTTCGTCTTGTGAGTATGGGAGTGGGAGTGCGAACCTTTCTCTTCACTTTTTGCCAATTTATGAGCAGCCAGTAGAGCATCAAATGATTGACTTCTCCCAAGAACAGCTCGCCGTAGAGCAACTGAGTGTGTTTTGCAGGTCAATGATCTTTTACAAGGAAAGCTATTCCCTAGGATACAAACACCACAGTGTTTGTCAGGATTGAAATCTCTATCCTTTAAAGGTATAACTTTTCGAGGTTCATCTTTTTCCCGCTTGCGTTTCTTCTTCTTCTGCGAACTCGACTTTTCTCTGTCCTTTTCCCTTTCTGCCCGTTCTGCTCTTTCTGCCCTTTCTGCGCGTTCCGCTCTTTCTGCCCGTTCTGCCTTTTCTATCCGTTCCGCTCTTTCTGTCCTTTCTGTCCGCTCCGCTCTTTCTGTTCTTTCTGCCCGTTCCGATCTTTCTGTCCTTTCTGCCCGTTCCGCTCTTTCTGTCCTTTCTGTCCGTTCCGCTCTTTCCGCCCTTTCTGCCCGCTCCGCTCTTTCTGTTCTTTCTGCCCTTTCCGTCTTTTCTGCAACGCCGCTAGAGCTGGAGCTATGTGATCCTAAGCTATGACTTCGAGAATGACCACTACCGGACATGCTGGATACCGCTACCACAGGTTTGGAAACGGTGACAATACTTGAAGACGCGGTACTACGAAGGTGATGCTTGTTTGAACTACCTGAGTCGTTTTTTGACAAGGACAAAGACGAAGATTTGCTCTTTTTGCTGGATTCTAAACTGGAAATGTGACTTGAACTTGCACCATTTACGGATGAAGTGCTACTATGCTTATAGTGTTGTTTGGATTTGATATACAAATCATGCATGTCGGATGACGATGATGATTTGTGATGGTGATCACTGCTGCGCGAGTATGAGTCTAATTTAAGTCTTTTCTCTGGTAAGTCGGAATAAAGTTTAACACGTTCATAGTCAGAGTCTGATGTTTTAGATTTGTTTCCGGAATTGCTTGTTGCAATTATTGTATGCTTCGAACTTCCATGAACATGAGATATATTTGACATCAGTAAGTCCTCCACTGATTCATTTTGACCCATATCCTCCGACGGAATCGACAGAGTGTATGACGCACATGTACTTTGGGGTGGCTTATGAGAGCTGGATGATTTGCTTGGCGCAGGTGATCGTAAAGATGACCACGATACAGAAGACGATGACGACGATGAATGAGATTTCCCTGGTTTTGCTTTGGATGTACTACTGCTACTAGACGAGTGGCTATGTGTATTAGTACCTACGCTGGTTGAACTTCGACCTCTTTGCAAGTAAGTTGACGATGGTGACGGCATGTGCATATGCGATCGAGAACGATATTGCGCAGCTGGGTGTGTAAAATAATCAGTCTTATTCGAATGTGAACTAGAACCAGATCGACTTTTAGAATGCAGCTCCTTAACGCTTGATGTTCCCCTTAGCGAATGAGAATGAGAAAACTTGTGAGGAGAAGCAAGTGTCCTCAGCGTTATTTTCTTACTATACGTTTCTATTAGTTCACCTACGGGATGGCTTGCTTTTCCCAACACTCTGGAACCAAAAATGGCCAAGTCCGAGTCTTTACACACGATTGCGCCACGACTATCTCCTGCGAATACAAAAGATGCATTGTTCTTTTGTTCTTGAAAACAATAGTTGCATTATCAATTATATAACGAACATCTATACATACTTAAGAAGTGCTTGTTCGAATGCTGAACTTTCATAAGCCATCCACACGCCGGACACTTGGTAATTGAGAGAAAATCGCTATCAGGGTGTGTCCCAAACAATGAAATATCTGGTAGAAATTTCATTCAAACATTTATAAATATTTAAGACAATATTTGTTGTAGAATTTAAAAATGTTTGTGATTTGTAATACATACATCTGGGAGGTAATGGTGTAGATTGATGATGAACCCTGTACTGGTCTGGAGGCAAGTATGCCTCGCGAATCTTCCGCAAATCTAAAGGTAAAAAATAAATAAATTTTAATAGCAGTACTTAATAAATTTAATTATTTTGGGAATTTACAAGTGGCGTACCTAAGTCTGTAGGTTGTTCTGGAAGGTTCCAGCTGGCCCACGATTTTCCCATTAACTTTTGCATTCTGCCATCCGGATAACCCCGTTCGAACACGTCCATCTCCACCACCTTCTCCTTCCTATGACGTTTATCCCCGGACCGCCCAATTCTGACTGTGTTTAACGTCTGGCGACGAAAACGTTTACTCCAAGTATAACTGTAAATTAAACCAAATACTATGAGACAAGTGGCAGAAATTTAAGTTGTTGGCGTTATTAGTAATGAATAAATATGTATAATGTATGTGTGTATATATATATATATATATATGATTTAATTACAGGTACTTCTGACGAAGTTGGTAGGTTTGTTGATGACGTACGCTACGCGTTACACTCCAATGTTAGTGTTTTATTTAATCTGGTGATTAACGATGGCGTTTAAAATAATTTTTAAAATTTGTAAACTAACAGAAACCATTGACGACGATCTTGTATTTTGACCCAAGATATTTAAGATGAGTATAGACTGTGCTTTCAACCACTTTAAATATATTAGATGTTACGTATCAATGATTCGACAACTGATAGCACGAAGAAAATGATTTCACTTCATAGTATGTTGGTAGTTTAAAGAAAAGTGCGTTTTCAGTTTTGGGTAGTGTTACTTCCTTTAAATATTGAAAAGTTATTGTTTTAACTTTTTAACGATTTCGTTTAACGAAATTGAGTGTGGAATTTTATAACGAAAAACCTACTTAACCATCAATTATAAACTTTATTGTTTCACTTTATACTTTACAAATTGTTATTATTTGTTCGAATTCGACAAATAATGTTGGTAGATACTCACTAACTGTTCACTGACTTTCCAACTTCAATTTTACTTAAAGATGAGAAAATTGTTCAGGTTACGGTGACACTTAGTGGACACTAATAGCCCTTCCAGTTTTTAGTTCCGAGGTCCCACACTTTAAAGCTTGTAGAAATCAATGAAGCAGTACAGCCAAATATGTATTTTATTTCCATAGGTTGCCAGAGGCAATGAAGTCTTACGCTTTAAGTACCATTCGTAAGTAAAGGAACACCAAATCCCACTTGTGACTTGAACTAAGGTCAATTTTGTTTTTGCAACTTAACAACATTACTATTTTCGTTTGAAGGTATGAGATACCAGTCAGTATTCGCAGGTTAAACTGAAAATTTTGAACAAATAGTTATGTAAGATTATTAGAGATTTAAAATTTCAACACGTAACTTAAACACTAGTATAGTCATCAGTCGTGAGTTGTGCTTTATTAAATTATATGATAATTCGAATATGATGATGATAATAATAATAATAATAAATAAAATTCTTTAAAAGAGTCTAACACAAACAGTGAAAGCCTTCTTCCTATGTCATATGAATGGTAGCCAATTCATTTATTCTGATATTTACAACTAAGGTATTAATATATGATATATGAACTCCTTGAAAGGTAAGTAAAATGAAATTCTGGTTAATAACTATAAAAACGTGACCATAAATCAAATCACGATAAAGAATTTGACTCAATTATTTCACAGCAATAAATCCATATACATACAAATTATTCCGTTACAACGACCAAATATTATTTAATTGAAAGATTATTATTCTTTAAATTGATGTTTGTTACTCTTGGTTCTGTATATTGCATGCATGTTTCAGTAATTCTAATTATTTATTTATTTTTTGCACATTGTACTATCGCAAGTAGAAGTAGCGGCGTTGACCTTCACTCTTATTCTATAACGTTGAGACAACACAATAACAAAAAACGTTCATATATTAGGTGTTATAATATTTATTACAGGTGTATCCCTATTGTGGATATAAACGTCAACGAAAGTTAAACTTTCAACGGTCAAGCGTGACAATTATAATGATTTTTCTCCTGATTATTCCTTTCCCGAAATGTCTTGTGTGTTGCTGTAGTTTTGTGTAGCGCATATGGTATACATTGTTACGAAAGCTAATTGATACGATAGAAAATTATTTGGTATCTCTTTTATTACTATTAACTATACTGTATGGGTAATAACTGTCCGAGAACTAACTAAGACTTACAGCTGATTATAACAATAAAATTGTGAATATAATGAAACAGACACGAGTATTATGTGTGTTGCTTATCATATACACAAAACTAATTACTATAATTAAACGCCAGCACTATTAATACATTCGGGTTATAATGAAAGGTTATCAGAAGATATGACCTCTAGTTTGCCGATCTGAATTGAAATATTTGGAATTACTTATACAGCGCAGCGGAGGAAATATTTTAAATCAAATAGCATTCTTTGCTATGCGCGTACAGGACATCTGGATTTTAAAGTACCCATTTAAAAATGACTCACACCAAGCTTCGAGTTTTGTACGGGTATATGTTAACATAAGTAAAATAATATACAATTACAATTTCATATTACAATTACTGAAGCAGAAATACTAGAAGGGTAAAAATTTAGTCATTGTTGAAAAATGAATTGATATTTTTGAATGACAGCAACAATGGAGTTGTTGTAAAAGTACCCCCACCTCAAAGAGCAAAGGTCACACTAATTTAAAGTGTAGCCTAACCAAATAAAACAAAACAACCATAAAATCTATGGTGAATCCTATTTAATTCCAGAATCCCGTGCAGCAAAAACCAGTAAGCATTAAAATGCCCAGCGGCAAGTATAGTACTTATGGTATTGAGTACAACAGGAAACTCGTTACATGTGCAGGTACTTACTGTTTTTAAAGTACCAGCACCAGGGCCTCTTGCCTTCCCTTCCGTACTAAAAAGCTAAAACCAAACGCGTTCATACTTCTAAATAGTATTCACACCGTTAAGCTTTAAAACGTTTCAGTGCCCTTAAGGGTTGACCTTTCATAAACCTGAACGTATCAATAATGTCTACCGTAATTCGCTGCCTTTTTTACAGGTTTTACAGAAATGGTAGTGTACTCGCGGCCTTACGGAAGTTTGATAATCTGGTGACGCCAAGAGGTAGTAGAACTAGTAAAAACAAACTGTACTGTACACAACCGAGCGTAATTAAGACACTTCAAAAACGCTCGTACACACCATCAATAACAACAACAATAATACTGAACACCACTACTGATCCCCTGACTTATCCTGTCGTCGTAATTATTCTACCGACACAACACAGACCAGCAATTCGTATAGCTGAGAATCACACTCAAAAAACTAAACTGTTGTTTTTCCTTTTCTATTCTGTCGTCGTCGTCGTCACTTCTCTTGCTCCTTCTCCTCTCTCGTATTCGTATTATTCCCCTTTCTTCTGTGGTGTCTTGTCGTCTTGTTCTTTAACTTAACTTAAGAGACACACAAGAGGCAGTAGCACTGATGTGAGTACTTCGTACTTGCTACCATCACCCACCACCTCTACTAGCACACAACTCTCCAAGGCGAAGCAGCAGAGTAGCGTATATACCAGTTGTTCTGTTGTGATAGACGAGGAGGAACAACAAGAGACAAGAGTGAGAAGACACAATTCATTGTTTAGCAAAGAGCTCAAAAGAGGAGTACAAAGATGAAGAAGGAAAACGCAACGAGAGAGAGTGCTGTGCTATGTAGAAATGGAGTAGTAGTAGTAGTATTGTCGACGATGATGCCAATAATGTGTGCCGTGTAAAATCACTGCTTTCTGCGCTGTGTACACGGTTCGCCGAGTTGTTGAGTTAGATTGGTGTATAGTTGTGTGTGTGTGTGTGTGTGTGTGTGTGTGTGTGTGTGTAGT